>PVJN01058542.1:0-12123 GCA_004026805.1 Lasiurus borealis | reverse complement strand
CTGTAATGATGGTGGCTTGCAACATTTAACAATAATTTACATAGTTTGTTAATTGCTCTATCTCAGACACGGATCTAAAAACTTTACTTGTATTTATGCATTTAATCCCCAATTACCCTAACACCATAGACACTATTATTATCTCCATTTTACGGATAAAAAATTGAAGCGCAGACGGATTAGGTAACAAGCCTAAGGTCACATAGCTGGCACTCGGTAAAAGCTGGAATTCTAATTTATGGAATCTGATCCACTACAAGCCATGCAGGTCACAGTGTGGGCGGGAACCGCAGTAACCTGGGAGGTGTACGCCCCCTGGTGGGGCAACTGAGCCCAGATGATCTTGTCAGGTAGGAATGTGAATCCACTGCCCTTAAATCATCTGGAAATATGCACTATTTTAAAAAAATATTAAACATGATTTCATTGATGTTTTAGAGAGAGAGGAACGGAAAGGGAGAGAGAAACATTGATCAGCTGCCTCCTGCACAACCCCTCCTGGGGATCGATCCTGCAACCTGGGCATATGCCCTGACCAGGAATCCAACCAGGGCCTCTCATGGGATGATTGATGCTCACCCAACTGAGCCATACCAGCCAGCGCCTGTTATGGCTCAGTTGGGTGAGCATCTGGAATTTTAATGTGAAGCGTCTCTGTTTTTACATGTTGGCCTAATGGCTCATGCTTAGAAAGGGCTGACACATAGACAAAACACAGTTTTCAGCTGAATCACCAACTTGTGACCGGTGGGTGGATGCTGGCATTATTATTTTTCTTAAAAAAAAAACACAACAAAAAACGAAAAACTTAGTAAACTGAAAACCTGGTCCCCTTCCCTTATTTAAAACAAAACCTACTGGTCTGTGGAACCCCTGCAGCGGGACCTCCTGTGGGCTCGCTGGCTGTGGGGAGCTCCGTGGCCCCCTGCTGGTGGAGTTGTGCTGTCAGGGGCTGGAGGAGGGCATTTGAGCGGCTATCCTAGGGGCCCAGGCGCTGGTTGCCAGAGCCCTATAGTGCCAAGGCTGCCTTCCCTCTCAGCAGATATCCAGAGAGCAGATGGTAAGCTCTCTTCACAACAAGGCTCTGGAATGTGCTGAGATTTGGAAACTCGGGAAGAGTGTGGCTTAAAAATTTCCAATTTAGGAATAGTCTGCCCATCTCTTACATCTTTCCTTAAAAATCCCCCAAGACACGCCGTCTTTCATTCCTGTCTTCCATGCCCGTCTGTCCCTTAATCTGGAACAAACATGGGGAGTCCAGGAGACCTGGGTGTTGGGGCTGCTGCCAGCCTGCAGGGGGCCTGTGTACAGGCCTTGTAACCTTCTCGCTGTCGGGGGAGGCAAGAACCCTGGTCCCACCGACCTTGCCAGGTTGCCAAGAGGCAGTATGAAAGCCAATCAAAACATACACTGGCCCTGGCTGGGGTCGCTCAGTGGTTAGAGCACCTGCCTTTGATGCTGGTCAAGGGCAGGCTCCATGCTGGCCCTGATCGGGGCTCGTGCGGGAGGCAACCGATCGAAGTGTCCCTCACACTGATGTCTCTCTCTCTCTGTCTCTCCCCCGCCCTTCCACTCCCTCTAAAAAGCAATGGAAAAGCCTCCTCTGGTGAGGATTAACAAAAACTAAAAATAAATAAGTACATGAGTTCTTTAAAACACACACACACACACACACACACACACACACACTGTAAACTGCTGTCCCAGCGGCTGGCCTCCGGGACAGCAGATCCCCATTTCCTGGCTCCCTGGCCTGCGCCCTGGTCACCGAGGCGCAGCCAGCCCGGCTCAGAGACCCGCTTCCCTCTTGTCTTCCCGCCGGGGGTGTAGGAGATGCCTCCCGGCGCCTGGCTGCCCTGGGCCTGCCTCCTGCTCCTGGCCAGGCCGGCCCGGCCCTGCCCCGCGGGCTGCGACTGCTTCATCCGGGAGGTGTTCTGCTCGGACGAGGCGCTGGCCGCGGTGCCAGGGGACCTCCCGCCCGACGCCACGGACATCGTCTTCGTGGAGACGGCGTTCACGGCGGTGGGCGCCAGGGCCTTCGGCGGCAGCCCCAACCTCACCAAGGTGGTCTTCCTCAACACCCAGCTCTCCTACTTGGAGCCCGATGCCTTCGGGGGGCTGCCGGGGCTCCGGGACCTGGAGGTCACGGGCAGCGCCTTTTCCAGCCTCAGCGCTGACATCTTCTCCAACCTGGCAGCGCTGGGCAAGCTCACCCTCAACTTCAACAGGCTGGAGGCGCTGCCCGAGGGCCTCTTCCGCCACCTGGGCGCCCTGGAGTCCCTCCAGCTGCAGGGCAACCGGCTCCAGACCCTGCCCGCCAGGCTCTTCCAGCCTCTGACGCGCCTGGAGACCCTCAACCTGGCGCAGAATCTGCTGGCCCAGCTGCCCGAGGAGCTGTTTGCGCCCCTGGGCAGCCTGCAGACGCTGCGGCTGAGCAACAACAAGCTCTCCCGCCTGCCCCCGCGCCTCTTCGCGGGCCTGGGCAGCCTGCGGGAGCTCTTCCTGGACGGCAACGCCCTCTCGGAGCTGCCCGCCGCCGTGTTCTCGCAGCTCTTCCGCCTGGAGAAGCTGTGGCTGCAGCGCAATGCCCTCGGCCACCTGCCGCCCTCCGTCTTCTCCTCGCTGGGCAGCCTGATCTTCCTGAACCTGCAGGGGAACAGGCTGCGGGTGCTGCCCGCGGGCCTCTTCGCCCACAGCCCGGGCCTGTCCGGCCTGTCCCTGTCCCACAACCAGCTGGGCACCGTCCCCGAGGGAGCCTTCGCCCGGCTGTCCAACCTCAGCTCGCTGACGCTCTCTCACAACGCCATCACCCACCTGCCAGCTGGCGTCTTCCGGGACCTGACGGAGCTGGTCAAGCTGTACCTGGGCAGCAACAACCTGACGGCGCTGCACGCAGACCTCTTCCAGAACCTGACCAAGCTCGAGCTGCTCAGCCTCTCCAGGAACCTGCTGGCCACGCTCCCGCGGGGCATCTTCGACACCAACTACAACCTCTTCAACCTCGCCCTGCACGGCAACCCCTGGCAGTGCGACTGCCACCTGGCCTACCTCTCTGGCTGGCTGCGCCAGTACAGCGACAGGCTCTTCAACATCCAGACCTACTGCGCCGGCCCCGCCTACCTGAAGGGCCAGGTGGTGCCCGCCTTGAAGGAGGAGCAGCTGGTGTGCCCGGTCACCCGGGACCGCGTGGGCTACCAGGCCCCGGGGCTGGAGGACAGGGAGCCCGGGGACGGCTGGGATCTGGTTGCGGAGGACAGGGCAGCCCAGAGACGGTGCACCTACAGCAACCCCGAGGGCACCGTGGTGCTGGCCTGTGACGACGCCCGGTGTCGCTGGCTGAACGTCCAGCTGTCTCCCAGGCAGGGCTCGGATTCCCCGGGAATGATGCACAACGCTGCTCAGGAGTGGGAACTGAAGTCGAGCTGCGGCTCTGTGAGGGTCACCGTGTCTATTGAGGCTCTGGCAGGGGACCCCTAGGTGCAGGTAGACAGAGCCCGGAGCCTGGGCACGTGGCCTCTGGGGCCTGACCAAGCCAGGGGTGGGGGCACGGGGAAGCTGGAGCTGGGTTTTCAGATGCAAAGGAGGGAGGTCCATGGCCGGCGTGCGGGACGCCAAGCCCACCCTCAGAATCTCCTCCTCCTCATCCTTCATCTCCCCCTCTGAGTCTGAGACCTTAACTGCCTTAAGCTTTGCAAAGCACACATTAAAGCTGCATCATGGCCTGGAGAATAGAATAAGGCCACTCCCCTGGTGTTTTTTTTTTTCTATTATTTAATACCCACCCCACTCTCATCCCCACCCTGAAGTTCCAGCCCTTAGGTACCTGCCTCCCGCTTTGACATCCAGTTCAAAAGCCAAATGTCTGTTTCTATCCTCCCCCCCTCCTCACCCCAATTTGTTTTTAATTGATAAAGGAGGCAATAGGAGCACAGGTGACCAGAAAGATGAAGGGCAAGGGTCTGGCTCTGGTGTGCTGGGAACTCATGGCGTGAGCTTCCGTCTGCAGGCTGCTTCCAGTGAAAGGTGCCTGGGGAAGGGAAACACCAGCTGTTTAGCTTTCACTGCACGAGACCTCCAGTGGGGAACGGGGCTGCGCCTGCTCAGCAGACAAGATAATTAAGAGAAAACACCAAAACCTCACAGACAGACCACAGTGTGGTGATTGCCAGAGGGTAAGGGTGTGGGGGAGGTAGAAGAGTGAAAGGACACTTGACTTGGGGTGATGAACAAACAGTACAGTATACAGGTGATGTATTATAGAACTGTACCCCTAAAACCTATATACTTTTATTAACCAATGTCACCCCAATATATTCAATAAAAAGTGGGGGGAGGGAAGGAAGGAAGAAAGGATGGAAGGAAAGAAATTGCAGAGGAGAGAGGGGGGAGGACGGTGAGTGGAGTGGACTGGGACAGACACACTTCATTCTTAGTTTTCTCACAGCACCTGACTCTGCGCCGGTCATTCACTGAAATTCTTCTCCCTGGTTTTCAGGACACCCCGCTCTTACTCAAGCTTGGCCATTCTTTCAGTCTTCTCCAGCCACCTCTCCCATGTTTGCCTCCCCAGGACTCACTGTCCTTGGCCTCCCTAGGCAATCTCCTGCATGCCCTGGGGTCCGATGCCACCTCTACACCGATTACCCCAATCTCCACTTCAGGCTTGTGTCTCTTTGGTTCCCTGCTGAACTACCTGCCTGCTCAGCATCCTGTGTCCTGTCATCACAGTCACAAGCACAGCTAAGCCAAACTCTGCCCCTCCTCCTCCTGATGCCCACCAGCAAATCGCCAACCCTGGGAGCTGGGAGCATTCTCCAACCTCTCATCCTACCCTGTTTCCCCGAAAATAAGACAGTGTTGTATATTATTTTTTGCTCCCAAAGATGCGCTAGGTCTTATTTTCAGGGCGTGTCTTATTTTTCCATGAAGAAGTATACGACACACATTTATTGTTGAACAAAAAATGAAATTTATTTGTCATCACAAACCAGCTCACTGATTGGCTGCAGCACAGCCAGAGCTGTTCAGGCAGTGTGAGGTCTCTTTAAATCAGGAGTCAGACGCCTTATGGAGTCAGGGCCTTATGTTCTGGGGAGGCCTTATGTTCGAGGGAGACTTTATTATCGGGGAGGTCTTATTTTCAGGGGAATGCTTTATATTACAGCGAGAGACAAAACTGGAAGTTGGTCTTATTTTCGGAGGATGTCTTACTTTCGGGGAAACAAGGTATTAACCCTCAAGGCCAACTAATCAGAGTGCTTCTGAGTATCCCCCTCTCCCTTTCTCCTTTCCAATGCCCAGCCTGGGGAGGCGCTGTCTCCCTCACTGAGTCATCTTGCAGCCTGCTTCCTGGTTTTCCTGCCTGCAGTGTGGACTGGCTTCGGTGAATGCTGGGGTCAAGGGGGGAGAAATGAACCAGATGTATAGCTGGCCCTCCAGAAGCCCCAGCTCTGGTGGGAGATATTGGACAAGGGCACATGGGACAAAAGCACAAGAATAAAGGGTTCAGTGCTTGGCAAGCCCTGGGGCGTACAGGGAGGTGGAGGCCTCGGCTGGCCCATACCTTAGGGAAGGCTGCCTTTGACCCCAGGCCTTGAGGGGCAACAAGCAGTGCAAGGAGGGCACTAAAGAAGTGTGCAAGAAGAGTGTGAGGGGAAGAATAGAGACAGGCCAGCAAGGAGGTCAGGGCTGTGGCATATGGAGTGGCTTCTGGTGGGAAAGGAAAGGAGGAGATATGGCTGGAAAGCCAGCTGGAGCCAGGTTCTATGAGACCTCTAAGATCTGAGTGAGAAGTTTGTGTATTTATTAAGGACTAGAGGCCCAGTGCATGAAATTCATGCATGGGTAGGGTTCCTAGCAGCTGCCGGTTGCCAGCCAAGGCCTCCCTTACTCAGCTGTAGGCTAAGGCCTCCCTTCATTCCGCCCCCTGGTGGTCAGTGCATGTCATAGTGAGCGATTGAACTCCTGGTGGGTCAAACTCCCGAGGCAACACTTTAGATATTAGGCTTTTATATACATAGATGCTTGGAAGTTAGTGAAGGAATCCATGCAAAGGAGGTCCATGCTCCTGCCTGTGCTTTAGATGCTGGCTGAGTGCAGTGTGAGGAGAGCAGGAGGCAGAGAAAACAGTGTGGACTTTCCCTGACCTGACATCAGAGCAGGAGGGCCAGGGATGCTAAGGAACTAGAATGAGAGATTTCAGCATCCAAGCAGCGCATACACACATGGCTTAAAAGACCTAAATGTGAATTACTGAGATATAAACTCTAACTATGGAGGCATCACTTTGCACCCATTAATCCTACAAAAATTATAAAGCTGGGTCAAGTCTGGTGTGGGCCAGGATGTGGGCATCGGGGCCCTCCAGGTACCACACGTGGCACAGTCTGTCTGAGGACACTCTCTGAGTCAAGGGTTTGCTGTGTGGGGTCAGGAGTCACGGGGGTGGGGTTGGAAGATGGGGGACCAGGAGAAGCCTAAGTGAGTCCCGAGTTTCTCACCTGGTTGGCAGGGAGGACAGTGAGGTCATTAACACAAAGACAGGAGCAGGTTTGATGAAAGGAAGGAGTGAGATTCCATCTCGCAGTGTGACTGATGGAAGAGAAAATATGTGTCTGTGAAGAACCCAAAACAGCAACACATGGTATGCTCTCAAGAAAAAGTTATTGCTGTTATTATTATTTCTAAAGAAGTGTGGTGAGTGTTGGGGCGACAAGAACTGGCCAATTGCTTGGCCATCGCATTTATTTTTTTATTTTTATTTTTTGCCTGTTTCCATTGGTGTTTCTGGGAGAACATTAAAGTTGTTGGTATGATATCAAAATTGTATTATTTGGGAGGATTGAAAGTGCCATTGACAAAAATTTTCAGTGCTAACAGTGGATATGGAAAACTGAAGGGCGCTGCCGAAGATTAGACCGTTTAGCACAATGCGATGATGATTTTTTCCCCCTCCTTTTTAGTTTGCAGCTGCAGACATTTCATTTTAACCTCTCACAAACCTGCGAATGTTCCGATTCTGGGTCTCAGGCGCCCCCTTGTGGCTTCCTGGGAGAACGGCTCTCCTCACCAGGAGTGATAATCCTTAAGGAGGATTTACTACCGGGGACCACCGAGCACAGGGACACTTCCCGGCAGGCGGGCGGAGCTGCCCAGGCTCTGTCCCCTGCAATCCTGGAAATGTGCTATGTCCACTGGGTGCCCGCGCGGAAGAGCGGCCCGTGTGGAGGCCGAGGTCCTCACCACCGGCTTTGGACAAAGCCCTGCCTGCAGGGACAACGCTGCAGAACCCGCCTGTCAGACTGCGGGGGTGGAATCCTGCCCTGAGGGCATGCTCTCCGCCTCGATGCAACCCTAGGTACACACAGGAGTGGTCTCGAGTCTTAGTTTCCACGATCACACTGTAGCAAATATATTTTTGGAAGATTGTGCCTTGTTTTCTTTGGGATTTTATTAAGAGTTGTTCAGCGTTTTAGGAAATCCTTTCCCTTTTGGGAATACTTAATCCTTATTTTAAAAAGCCAAATACAAAGGAAAAGCAACTTCAATTCTTCTTTACTCTTAAATTCATCCTTTACTCGTATAAGTAGGTGAGAGCCTCTATCTATCTACTTCACCAAGTCTCTGGTGAGGTCTCAGCCAAGCATTTACACCTGGAAACGAATATATATATATATATTGGAGAGAGTATAGGCTGGGCTGAGGGACACCCCCCATGCTCGGTGCACAAAATTCATGCATGGGGGTGTCCCTCAGCCCAGCCTGCACCCTCTCCAATCTGGAACCCCTCAAGGGATGACCGACTGCCCATTTAGGCCCCATCCCATCTCACAATCCAGGACTGCTGGCTCCCAACTGCTCGTCTGCCTGCCTTCCTGATTGCTCCTAACTGCTTCTGCCTGCCAACCTGATCACCCCCTAACTATTCCCCTGCCAGCCTGATTGATGCCTAATTGCTTCCCTGCCAGCCCGTTTGCTCCTAACTGCCCTCCCTTGCAGGCCTGGTCACCCCTAACTGCCTTCCCTTGCAGGCCTATCCCCCCAACCCCCCGGCCCCAACTACCCTCCCCTGCATGCCTGGTCCTTCCCAACTGCTCTCCCCTGCTAGCCTGATAATCCACAACTGTCCTCCCTTGCAGGCCTGGTCCCTCCCAACTGCCCTCCCCTGCTGGCCATCTTGTGTCCACATGGGGGCAGGATCTTTGACCAAATGTGCACAGGTGGGGGCCAGCTGGTTTGCCCTGAAGGGTGTTCCAGATCAGGGTGGGGGTTCCCTTAGGGTGTGGGATAGCCTGGGTGAGGGGCCTGTGGTAGTTTGCAGGCCAGCCATGCCCCCCCACCCCGGGGGTGACCCAAGCAGAGGCCCTGGTATCTGGGATTTATTTATCTTCTATAACTGAAACTTTGTAGCCTTGAGTGGAGGCCTGGGCCTGCCAGGGGTGTGCAGAAAGCTCAGCTTCCTCCATTGCCAGGGAAACCCTCTTGTTCTCTCCGTGGCTGCAGCCATTTTTGGTTGGGTTAATTTTCATACTTGCTCCTGATTGGCTGGTGGGTGTAATGGAGTGATGGTTAATTTGCATATTAACATTTTATTAGTTAGGATATAACCTCTCTTTTATTTCTAATTTATGATAATTAGAACATTTAGTTTTAAAATTCTCTGAGATCTGATTATATCATCTGTGTAATTTATTTAGGGGACAGAAGGGCGTGTTAAGGATTATCCTATACTGGAGGCCCAGTGCACAAAATTCGTGTGGGGGTGGGTGGGTGGAGGATGTCCCTCAGCCCAGCTTGCATCCTCTCCAATCTGGGACCCTTTGAGGGATGTCTGACCACCCAATCCCAGTGGGATCAGGTCTAAATGGGCAGTTGAATATCCCTCTCACAATCCAGGACTGCTGGCTCCCAACTGCTTGCCTGTCTCTGCCTGATTGCCCCTAACTGCTTCTGCCTGCCAGCCTGATCATCCCCTAACCACTCCACTGCCAGCCTGATTGATGAAAAATCATCATTGCATTGTGCTAACTGATCCCCGGCTGTCCTGATTGCCCCTACCTGCCCTCCCCTGCAGGCCTGGCATCCCCCAACTGCCCTCCCCTGCAGGCCTGGTCCCCCACAACTGTCCTCCCTTGCAGGCCTGGTCCCTCCCAACTGCCCTCCTCCCCTGCTGCCTATCTTGTGGCAGCCATCCTGTGTGTCTACATGTAGGCAGCCATCTTTGACCACATGGGGGCAGCCATCTTGTGTGTTGGAGTGATGGTCAATCTGCATATTATTCTTTTATTAGATAGGATAATAAAAGGCTAATATGCAAATAGACCAAATGGTGGAACTGAAACAACTGAACAACTGGTCACTATGACGTGCGCTGTCCACCAGGGGGCCGTGCACGGAACATGGTAGGCAATGGCTGTGGTGGGATTGTGGAGCAGATGAGCGGGGGCACCAGTCCAAGGCAGGACATCAGTCTCTGTCATCAGGATGAGCCTCTGGTAGTTACTGAAAATTCTCTGTTGCTGTGTGCTGCACCCACCTGGTGCTCGCTCCTGCTGCCACTGCCATGCTGGTCCCAATTGCTCTGCACCATCAGCAGTTGCTGGCCCCAATTGCCCCTGAGGGTTTCTCCACCTCCCCTTTGCTCCTGAGGGGCGATCGGGCAGCAGCCACCACTTGTACCCACTGCTGATGCTGGCCCCAATCACTCACCATCAGTGGGTGCTAGTGGGGCTGGCGCCATTAGTGTGTGGGAGCAGGGGCAGTGGTAATGGGGCTGCTGGCAGATAGGGGACCAGGGGCTGCAGCAGGAGGGGCCAGGCTGGGGTATGGAGGATGGGCTGAGATCTGTCCTTGTGCTACCGCACCTTTTCGGCTCACAGTTCCTTTCAAGGTGCATGAATTCGAGCCCTGGGCCCCTAGTTTGCTATAAAAAGAGTGTTGGATCTGTCAGGAGACTCATTGTTCCAAAATCTCAGAAGGAGCAAAAGGTAGATGTCAGGGTCTCCAGAGAAAGAGAAACTAATAAGTAGGATTTACATAGAGACAGGGGAATCACAGAGGTGAGAAGTCCCCTGATTTGCCATCTGCAAGTGGAGAACCTTTGAGTCAGTGGTGTAATTCCATTACAGCCCAAAGGCCGGAGAATCAGGAGCTCCAGAGGGATGGAGAGGATGGAGGTTGGGCTCAGTCAGAGAGAGCAAAGTCACCTGGTTCTTCCTCAGCCTTCCTGTTCCATTCTGGACCCCAGTGATTGGATGATGCCTCCCCATGCTGGTGAGGGCGACATCTTCACTTTGCCTAGATTCAAACACTATTCTTCTCAGGAAGCAGCCTCACAGACATATCCTTCAAAGTGTGCCTCCCTGTCCTGGGGTGGGGGTAGGGAAGGGCCAGCCAGGGTCTAGACTCTCAGACCTCTGGCGGCAGCTAGGCTTCTCGGCCATAGCTGATGTTCAGAGTGCATCATGGCCTTGTAGCCTGTCCCGGTTCACCTTTCCCGCTACAAATCCCCGTGCGCTTCTGCCCCTGTTCTCTGCAACACAGCACACACTCAGCAGTGATGGCTCCACTGGTTTTCCCTGCCACCCCGGATTTTTTTGGGGTGTGTTACAACCAACACACTTGCTGTGGTTCGTTCTTGCACCTGTACCTGAAGCTCCGGTCTTTTGTCATCTTCACCAGCAGCGTCATCAGCCCTGGCACCCAGAGGCCTGGCCCTGTGCCCTCCAGGCTGAGAAAGCTGTCAGGGGTGGGGGCGAGCCCTGACAGAACGCCTCCCCCAGAAATCCCGTTGTGCCACCCTGAAGCCAGTGAGGGCACACATGTCCTCCTGCACGAGAGGAAACATGGCTTTCAGGAGAGGACAGGGGCCTCTGGCTTAGACTTGGAGGCTGAAAGGGCTCTGCAGTCAATCCCTGGGCTGATCCTCTGTTTGTTCTGAAATCTGGGTCAGCCACTGCTCCTTGGCATATGACCATTGTTCTGACATGTGTGAAGCTGCAAACTTGTGATGTCCTCTGGAGTCTTAAAAATCGCATCTATGGAATTGGTATATCCTAGCAAATGACAATCAAAGGCCTTGGCAATATGTATTGTTAGACCCACTGCTTTTGCCCATACACACATCCCATATTTAAATATATATATACGACCCTAATATGCAAATAGACCAAATAGTGGAACAACCGAACAACCGAACAACCAGTCGCTATGATGTGTGCTGACCACCAGTGGGTGTGCACGGAACATGGCAGGCATTGGCAGCAGGCAGCAGAGTGCGGAACATGGCAGGCATCTCCTGGGTGCCATGGTCCCGCCTGGTGCTCACACCTGCTGCCAGCACCAGCCCCGCTTGCACCTCCTGCCAGTGCAGAGGCGCTGCTCATATCTGCTGCTAGCGCCCAGAGCCGACCCCAATCACTCAGCATCATCAGCATGTGAAAGCAGTGGCTGTGGCTATGGCCCCGATCGTCCCTCAGGGCTTCTCTACCTCCTCCTGCTCCTGAGGGGCAATTGGGGCAGAGCCACTGCTAGCACCTGCTGACAGTGCCCACTCAACTCAAACCCACTGCTGGCACTGGCCCCAAATGCACATGGTCAGCAGATGTGAGCAGAACTGGCACCTTATCGATTGGGAGGAGTGGCAGCTGGAGTGGGGCTGGCAGACTGGGGGCCATGGTCGGGAGCTGGGCAGGGGCACAGAGGATGGGCTGAGACCTGCCCCTGTGCCCACCACAGTTTCACAGCCCATAGTTCCTTTCAAGGTGCATGAATTTGTGCACTGAGTCCTTAGTCAAAATATAAGAACTCATTCATACAAAATGTCACTATCTAACCTCTATGGCTCCAAATTAGAGCTATAAGCCAGGAAAGGGCATCAGCTGCCTCCTATTCACCCCTCAACTAAGGATCAAACTCAAAACCCGGGCATGTGCTCTGACCAGGAGTCGAACCGTGGAGTGGTGGGGAGGGGTATAAGGTGGCAGCGGGGGGATGGGGGGTGGGGGGTGGGGAGGGAAGCAGCCCAAATCGGTTTCCAGTGCCTTAGATGAAAGCCGGTACATTTGCTCCCAGGAACATCCCTCCACTCAGTCTGCTCACCTTTAGGTCAGACACAAGTCCATC
>PVJN01058541.1:0-12109 GCA_004026805.1 Lasiurus borealis | reverse complement strand
CTTTTGGGGAGCAGGAAGAGGATGGGTTTGGCTAACAAGCTAGTTCTATGAGAATCTGAAAGTCCATTCAGATCTCTGTTTTGGTGCTTCTACATCCCCTCCCCACCCCAAAAAAAGTTTAGGCATTCAGTCCACATTTCCCCATCGGATGTGTCTGAAATTCTCTTCCAACAAATTCCCAAATACAAGGGTTTTTTTTCCTTGTGTAGAAATTAGCATCGCAATCACAGCTACGCTATCACGTCTCGATGGGGAAGAGCGGCGAGCAGTGGGGTGTTCTTTATGCCAATTCTTCGTGGATCAACTGATTATCCTCTGTCGTCTTTTGACCCTGTTATTGTAAGTCAAGTGATTCTTTCTCCCTGACAGCCGGGACAAAGGGGCCGGCGAGGCTGAGCCGGGCCAGAGGAAGTGCCCATATGGACTCGGAGAAAAGGCACTTTCTCCCCAGGAGAATGGGGGTGACAGTGGCCTTTGAACCCTCCGCCCGGGAGGCAGGGAGCTGGACAGGAACCCTCCGAAGTGCCCGGCCGGTTAGCAGTCTCATGGGTGGGGAATGCCAGGCCCGAGGCGCCCCTTCCAGGCTGGAAGCAGGAGGCGCCCGTGCCTAGGAGCGCCCTGCGTCTCAGCAGAGCTGCGGTCCGGACGCCCTTGGGCCCTGGCTGGTGCAGGGCGCTGCGGAGAGGACGCTGGGTGTGTCTGTAGCCCCGAGAGCCTGGCGGGCCAGGCTGCACTGCTCACCACCCCAGACTGAGCACTGGGGCTGAGCTCGCACAGGGTTCCGGTGGGAGTTCGCGCGCGCCCCCTGTTGGCTCCCTCGCGCTCTGCGTTCCCTGAGGACTTGCCAGGCCTGCACTAGGGGAGCCCAGGGAGACTGGCCTGCCCAGCCTCCAGGTGGGGCGCCGGGGGCTGGACCAGCGCAGAGCCCCAACGTGACACCTGCCTGCATGCCACCGAAGCACCGACAGTTCCTGAGAGATCTGCCCCCCCCAGGGGTGTGGGGCCACTTGCACAATGGGGGGCTCTCCATCCTTTGTCCCTTGTCCAGGGCCCCTGGGCCTCCCACCTTCTCCCCTGGCCCCCGCCTGTCCTCCTGCTGCGGGATTTCTCAGGGAACCCACCCCGCCCGCCACCCACACACAGTCTTGTGCTCACAGTCCTCATGGCCCCGGAAGGACAGCCAATCCCCAACCGGGGACTCAGAGACAGGTCTCCAAGGTGGCATCCCCCCCCCCCGCTCCTGCCTCCTGGGACCAATGGGCATCAGTATGAGCCGAGCGGGCTGTGAGCTGGGTGGCGATGGCCGTGGGGGGTGTGGGAGCCACGCCAGGCCTTTCAGAGTGCCTCCTGTGACCTGAGAATGGGTCACGCCACCCTGGTCTGTGTGGCTCCGTGCACAGAGCATCGACCTGCAGATCAAAGGGCTCCGGGTTCGATTCTGGTCAAGAGCATGAACCTGGGTTGCAAGCTCCTCCCTGGCCCAGGCCCTGGTCAGGGGGCGTGCAGAAGGCAACCAGTCGATGTGTTTCTCGCGCGCTCTCTCTCTCTCTCTCTCTCTCTCTCTCTCTCTCTCTCTCTCTCTTTCTCATCGATGTGTCTGTCTCTCCCTCTCTCTCTCCCACTCTCCCTAAAGCAGTGGAAAATCATTCTCAGGCAAAGATTAACCAAAAAACTGGTCCCATCATAGAGGGCCTGACCTCTCCCAGCCCAGCCACAGCCTCAGCTGCGCTTCCTGCGTTGGGTGCTCGCTTTATTTAGTTTCTGTTCAGCTCCTTGCTCCCTGTGCCTTGTTGCTCAGCCTCTCCTCCGCCCCCCGCACCCCAATAACCAGGTTAGAAACCAGCCACTGCCATGGTCATGTGACCCACACAGTGAGGCCAGGGGAGCATCTGAAGAGGGTGCTGAGCTCTGGAGCGAGGAGCAGGGGAGGTACCGGAAGAGCAGAACACTTGTTTTTAGAGGCACTGAGTCCCCCCAAGCCTCAGTTTCCCCACCATCTACCAAGCCGAGGACCACCGAGCGGCCGTGTCTAGGAGGATATTGGCCCCTTCAGACCACCTCCTTCAAGTACAAGGACCGGAAGCCTCCCCGCAGGGAACTCAGTTCTCTGAGCCGCAGGCCCGCCCGCTCCGCACAACCCCTCTCCCAGAAAGCGGCGCAAACCCACTCCCGTCCACGGAGGCTCGGGGAGAGCCGGGGCGGACAGCACCTTCCCTCCACACATACCCACCCCCTCCCGGTGCAGACCACCGCAGGTGGGACAGCTGGGGAGGCGCGGGCGTCCCTTTGAGGCCTGTGGGGATCAGCAATCGCTACCATCAATTTGGCGGTAGGTTTGGGGGGGCGAGGCAGAGACCCACAAAGCTAGTGGACCTTCTGGCCGGAACGAGGCCGGAGGATGTTGGCCGCAGGGGGAGTCCGTGGAGTAGCCCACGATCTCTGCGTCTGGGGGGCCTGGAAGTGCCGGTTGTGAGACACAACTCCTGGTGGGGAGTCAAGGCCTCGTTTTCCGAGGACAATGACGGGGCTTCAATGCCGCTGCCTGCTGCCGGCGCCCACCACGCGGCCCGAGGCTGTGGCCAGGCCCCGCCTTTGCAGGGCTCCCGTCTCCACCTGGTTTGGTGCGGGGAGAAGCACACACTTTGCTGCTGGAAATTAACGGGAAAACGCGGTTTTCAGAAGTGACAGGGCAGGGGCTGGCTTATGCCGTGATGTGGTGCCCACAGGGCAGACAGGCTCCGAGAAGGCCGAGGGGCTCCCCTGAGTGACCTCAAGGCTCGTCATCGCGTCTCAGAGCAAGCAGGGACCCAGGTAGCCAGGCACAAGCCCACTGGCGCCGGCCAACACTCAGGGACCGGGCCAGCCTTCCCAGCCCTGCCCCGGGCTCAGGCCTGGAGCTCAGGTGGACAGCGAGCAGAGGCCTACCTCACTACAGACTTCATCTTATTTCTCTGTTTTCAATACATTGTTCTTGGTGTCAGAGAGGAAGGGAGGGGGAGAGGGAGACAGAAACATCAGAGATACGGGAGAATCATCGATCCTCTGCCTCCTGCACGCCTCCCTCACCCCTACCCCCACCACCACCACCACCACCACCGGGTATCAGGCCTGCAACCCGGGCGTGTGCCCTGACCAGGAATCAAACCCTGACCTCCAGGTTCCTGGGTCCAGGCTCAGCACTGGGCCACGCCCACAGGGCTAGACCCCATTTTAATCCTGATCCCACCAAAGGGCTGAGTGTCGTTTTACAGAGGATGTTGGGGAATCAGAAAGGGAAGATGGTTGATGGTGTTAGGCTCCAAGAGGGAAGCAAAGTGGAACCCAATGGGAAGTGGGGGGTGGGAGCAATGACTGGGGGCATGCTTGAATGTAAGGGGCTTTCGTCCCCACACCCTCCGGGGCGCTCTGTAGCCTGGGCATGGGTGTGAGCAGGTCATGCCCGAGTGCAGTCTGGGGAACTGGCACCTGATGGTGTGGGAAGGCGGTCCCCCAGTGACTGGCAATGAATCTGTATACTTGGGGTGCATTTGAGACACGGTATGTCCACCCCAGCCTATCCATCCCCCACTCCGGCTCCGAGGCTCCCGCTCTGTGGGCCTCGCAGGCCTGTCACTGCCCACGTAGGGGTGCCATCTAGGACTGTGCTTGTGGGCGCCCCTGGCTGACTGAGGCTTGGTGCTTCCGGAAGCCACACCTCAGGCCTGTTCATGGCTGGGGTCCCTGGCCCAGGGCGGGCATTAGGAAATATTGATGGAACGGATCAGGAATTTAGTCTGACACTGAAAAAATTCCCATTGTGTATCGGGCACTGCTTTACCCATCGCTGGCCAGTCAAATGAATGAAGGAATACGTGAGCAGCGTTACCTAAAACCTGTCCCGAGGACTGAAGGGTCCTGGGTTTGATCACGGTCAAGGACACGTACCGGTGGCAACTGGATCCCTGGCCCTGGCGCGCACTGAGGGGTGACACAGAGACAGGGAGGTTGGAGACAAGGGTGCTGTCTCCCGCGACCTCACCCCGCCCGCCACCCTCTGTGTCTCTCCTCCTCCCCGGCATTTCTCTGTGCGCCTTATTTTTTCCAGACTTTGAAGCGTTCTCTATAAACGATTCTGTGTCCTGCTCTCATTTTCTAACCTCCTAGCGCAAGGTATTTCCCACGTCATTAAATATGCTTGAAAACATGATTTTATGGCTACATAATGTTCCTTCAAATGGATGCAACATAATTTATTTAAACAATCTCTTATTTGGGAACATCTAAATTGTATCTGATTCTTTGTTCTCTCCCAAGTATTGGAGGGAGCGAGCGTTTCTACCGTGAAGCCTCTATCTGCATGGCCAGCCTGATCTTGGGAGCGGTTGGCAGAAGGGAGACTTCAGTGTTGGGGGTGGGAGGGTCTGAGGCTCCCCTGCAGCATTTCCAACCTTCTGGCCCCAAAGACACCCCCCCTTATACCCTCTCACACACACACACCCCACATCCCCGCCTCCTGCCTGGGAGGGAGAGGCTTCAGGGCTTATGCGTAGACTTCCAGGAGGTCGTTAACCCTCAGGCTGTAGCCACAATGTAGCCAGCTAGGCTCCTGCTGCCCCCGGGCTCACCTCTCAGCCCCAGGGGTCCCCCCTCCCCATCAGGGGACAAGCAGGACCTTCTCAGCTTCAGAGGAAACACTGTATCGCTTCCCCAGCTCCTGGCTGGGCTGTGTGCAGGGTAGGGCCGCAGCCAGCCAGTGTCAGAGACCTGGTGTCTCTGGGCATGGTCCCACCCTGAACCGTGACCGCCCAGTCCCTAGGTGGACACCCACCACTGAGCCCCACTGTGGCTCTGGGGGGGGGGGTCTTTGGGGAAGGGGTGTCCCTCTGCAGGTGGGGTAGAGAGCAGTGGCCGTGCGTGGGCATCGCTGACCGGTAACCAGCTGGTTACTTTCCCAGATGCCACCCGCCTTCTGACTCCGGAAGGACCCCGCGCGGCCTGAACAGCCACATCCGAGCCTGAGGTGCAGGCCCCTCGGAGGCTCCCTGCAAGCAGGTACCCTCCCTTCCCGCACTTCTAACCTCGCCCAGCCCTGCCGCGTTGCTCAGTGGATAGAGCATCGGCCTGCAGACTGAAGATCCCCCGTTCGATTCCCGTGAGGGCACACACCAGGGTTGCGGGCTCAGTCCCCAGTGTGGGGCGTGCAGGAGGCCAGCCAATCCATGGCTCTCTCCCCCTCTCCAGTCAGTCCTCTCTGAAATCAATAAAAATATCTTTTTTAAACAGTCTAACCACGCCCACAGTTCCAGTCTCTGCCCCTCGGTCCCATACACGCAGCCCTTTAGGGAGAGGGGAGCCCGCCAGCCGCGGCCACAGGGACAGGAGCGGCGCCTGCCGGTGAGGGAGAACCCCAAGTCCCCCAGAGGGGCCGGGTGGGGGAAGGGAGCAAGCGCTGCGCTCGGAGGCCATTAGCGGAGGGAGAACCCCGCGCACCCCGCGGCCCCGGGGGGAGGACGGGGGGAGGGGGGCTGCGCTGCCTCCCGCTCGGCTTCCTAGGTTCAGAGCACAACCCTGGGCCATTACGGAAAGGTTAATGCGCCCGTGTTCTCCGGGAAGGAGAGGAAACGCGCGGGCCTCTTCGAGATGTTCCATCTGAAATGTTACGTGGAAATAATGGATGGCTCTCTCTGGAGCACACAGCCGCCACGCTCACCCTGTGGCTTCCAGATAAGCCGGGCTGGGCTGCGGTGAGAAGCAGCACTTATGGAGCACCAACTGTATACTGAGCCCTGCACTGGGACCAGGGAGGAGGGAGATGGGGGTGGCCAAGACTGGGCCCTGTCACCATCAGGAGCGCAGAACCCACAGCTTCTCCCGCCTTCTTCCTGAGAGGCTCACAGGCTGCGCCCTGGGGCCTGGAGCTGGCTGCCTCCCTCCACCCCCCACCCCGGGGGCACCTGCACCAGCAGGCGGGTCCGACGGGCCCCTCGGCCAACAGCCCCTCGCCAGCTGGGCACCCCGGCCTGCGCCCGCTCCGGGCCTGGTTTTATTATAAATATTTCATTGTGGAGGAGTTTTGGGTCTGAGCTGATATACAGCATTTGGCAGCGTTCCCCCCCAGCATTTGGTAATAATTCCACACCAAATGCTGCGGAGCGACCCTCCCAAACGGCACGGCTGCCAGCCAAGGCGCGTGCACGCGGCAGCCCAGGAAGTGGCGGCCTCGGAGCGTCTGGGTTCTGGGCCAGCCGAGGACAAATGTGCCGGACACAGGGCCGCCCTTGGGCCCCCATCCTGCACAGCACACCGCCCGGCGCTGACCTCTGGGCAGGAGGGGCCCGGAGCAGTCCCAGGGACATAAAACAGGTTGCACAGCCTGGCCGCTGTGGCTCAGTGGTGGAGCATCGACCTAGGAACGAGGAAGTCACTGGTCGATTCCCCGTCAGGGCATGCGCCCAGGTTGTGAGCTCCATCCCCAGTAGGGGGCGTGCAGGAGGCAGCCATCCATGACACTCTCCCATCAATGTTTCTAGCTCTCTCCCTCTCCCTTCTTCTCTGAAATCAATCAAAATATTTTTGAAAAAAAGAAAAACAGGTTGTACACACGCTAGGTGCTCCATAAGCACTGCTGGGTGAGGTTCTGAGATGTAAACTTCAAACATGCCCTTTTTTGTGTGGGTTTTTTAAAATATATTTTTGTTGATTTCAGAGAGGAGAGAGAGATGAAAACATCAATGACAGGAGAGAATCATGAATAGGCTGCCTCCTGCTCACCACCCAACTGGGGATCATGAATAGGATGCCTCCTGCTCGCCCCTGCAACTAACTAGGCATGGAATTGAACCCGGGACCCTTCAGTCTGCAGGTCAGCACTCTACCCACTGAGGAACACCTCCCAGAGGAGAGGACAACGCACATAGGTCCTGGGCTGAGTCCTGCCCTTTCCACACACCCTCCTCCCCTCCTCCCATCCTCCCCTTCCCCTCCTCGCCTGGCATCTCGCTGGTTTGGGGTCCTGTCTTCCCCTCCAGGTGTTGGTGCGGGTGTCGTGAGTTCTCGGGACCCAGACAGCAGGAGCATGCACAGGCCCCCGGCCCAACACCCTCTAAGAAACGCCTCCCCCCTCTCATTTTTATTATTTTTCAGGCTGTGATGATCCTCCTGTGAATTGATTGTTTAATCCTGCTTAGGACTCTGTGACTTTTTTTTTTTTTTTTTTAGTTAATCCTCACCAGAGGACATTTTTTTCCATTCATTTTAGAAAGCATCTAAGGGAGGGGGGAAGGGATTCGAGGAGAGAGAGAGAGAGAGAGAATCACTGATGTGAGAGAGCCACAGCAATTAGTTGCCTCCCCTATGAGCCCCAACGGGGGCAGGAAATCTGCAGCCCAGGTGAGTGCCCTTGACTGGGATTGAAACTGAGGCCCAAGGTCAAGGGCAGGCGCCCTAACCATAAACCCAGCGAGCCAGGTGCTATGGCTCTGCTCTGAGGCTGAAAAACACCCACCGGCTCTCTTTCCGGCCGCCTCCCCCAGTGCCCCCTCCAGGCTGCGCCTCCGGGAGCACCCGACCTCCAGGAGAGGCTGAGGTCTGTGCCCTGCTCTGCCCCAGGCCCCTCACTCCAGCGGGTTGCCTCCCATGCCTCCGGCTGGGTGCCGTCCGCCGATCCACGCCCTGCCCTGCCCCAGAGGTCTGCTTCCCCGGCCAGCCTCTGGGAGCCCCTGAGTGTGGGCGTCTCTCTGGGCCCTCAGCTCAGCCAGCCCTGTGCCAGCCCCCGGCCCCCTGACGTGGCCTGGGCTCCGTGCGTCTGGAGGCAGCACCTGTGACTGCACGTGGCTCCTCGGGAGGCGGGCGGATGCCTGGGGTCAGCGACGTGGCTGCCCTTCACCCGGGAGACGCCCACCAAGCCCCGGGAGACGCTCACTCGCCACCAGCAAGCAGCAGCCCGCAGGGGCCACGCACCGTCCCGCAGCCCAGCTCTGCTGTTTGACCAGCCACGACCTCGAGCAGCGCACGGCCACTCTGCGCCTCCGCTCCCGGTGGGCAAAGCGCGGTGCTCGCCGGGCCTTCCTCCCCGTCCCCCACCCCGAGGGCGGGCAGCGGCGCTCTGAGCCCGTCGGAGCCTCGGAACCTGGTGCTCAGAGCAGGGCGGGTCGAACCCCGTGCCTATTGCAGCGCCGCCGTGCTCCTTTCTCTCTGCAGGGCGTCCTGCTTGTCCATGCTCACGGAGGCCCTGTGCCCCCCCCCACCTGCTTTTGGTACAAATGGTGAGGAATCAGAAGGAGACTGAGAGGTGGGCCAGGTGGCTGTGGTGAGGGACGCGCAAGGTCCTGGCCCTGAGAGCCGCTATCCATCAGGCCATTAACAGCGCAGTTATGTGTCCGCTGGCCTAAGCGAGCAGGGGCAGGTAGTCGGTCCGTCCTCCAGCTCCTGCTGCTGGGACAGCCTGGGGCAGTGGGGGCCCAAAGCCGCCTCTGGACTGCCCCACCCCGACCCCATGCCAGCTCCAAGGGCCCCAGGGGCTCCTGACGCGCTCATCCCCACCTCGCACTGCAACTCAGGCCTCACAGGGGACGGGAGGGTGAGAGGCAAGGAACGGGCCCAGCTGGTCTGTCTCAGGGGCTGAGTGTCAACCTAGGACCCAGAAGGTCACGGTTTGATTCCGGGTCAGGGCACAGGCCCGGGTTGCAGGCTCCATCCCCAGTGTGAGACATGCAGGAGGCAGCTGGTCCATGATTCTTTCTCACCACTGATGTTTCTGTCTCTCTCTCTCTCCCTCTCCCTTTCTCTCTGACATCAATACAAATATATATATATATTTTTTTTAAGAGACTTAAAAAAATGTAGAAGCAAGGAGTGGCCTTCTTCTTAAAGCGCGGCCTCAGCTGGGCCTGCGCAACCCCAAGGAGCCGGGGAACGGAGGGCTCCGGGCCCCCCCTCGTCCCCGAAGCTCAGAATCGGGAATTGGGAGGCGAGGTAGGAGCGGGAGTTACTGCCGGCACTTGATTGGAGTGACTGTTACGTAAAAGCCAACCCAGATGAATCGCCTGCAGGGAGTTGTCTGGCTGCATGAGTTTTTACACATCTTTCAGGAAATCAAAGGCCCAAATGCTAAATCTCACACTCAGGAACATCAAGTGGATTTGTGACAGTCCCCGGAGGCCGCGGTGTCCATAAACCGATGAATGAATCACACCGACACCGCTCTGTCGTTCCTCATCTGTGACTGATACAATATTGATAACGCTCCCCATCACTTAACTCCTTCAGGGCCTCGCGCACCGCGCTGGGGGCTGGTCCCACCTCTGACGCAGGCTGTGGGCACCTGTGGGGGCCACTCCCTGACCTGCAGGCCAGACGAGGGTTAACATGGCACTTGCTGCCTGGCCGGTGTGGCTCCGTGGCTGAGCATCCACGTAGGCACCAGGAGGTCACGGTTGGATTCCAGGCCAGGGCACAGGCCTGGGTTGGGGGATCGGTCCCCAATGGCGGACATGCCGGATCCATGATTCTCTGTCATCATTGATGTTTCTCTCTCTCTCTCTCCCTCTCCCTTCCTCTCTCTGAAATCAATAATATATATTTAAAAATGAAAACAGTTATTTTTTAAGATGTGGCAAGAGGAGACATGCCTGTCCCTGTATCTGTGCCGACCCCCTGGAGCCAGCAGCCTGCACTCCGCCTCCTGCTGGTCTGAGGTTCAGCTGAACCCGCCTTGCAGCGTCCACCGCCTCCTCCCGACAGCTCCTGTCTCCTAAGACTCTGACTGAGCTGTCCCCCAGCTGAGCCCCCGGAGAGAACACAAATTCGGGGTGCCCTCTCTCTTCTCCTGTGAGTGGGGGCGCATGCCTTGCCGGCTCCCTGAGCCCATCCTGCCTCCTCCGTGTTTAACACATTCCTGGAACCTACACGCCTTGGGGAGGGGTCTCACTTTCAGTTGCCCTCCCTTCCGGCTTTTTGTGCAGCTGTTCAAGGGGCTCCAGACCCTCAGGGGGCTTCTCCTCGGACCCACTTTACACCCCCTCCCCCCGCAGGGTTCCTGCTGGGTGTGGCGGCCTCTCCCTTCACCAGCCCTTGTTCCTGGAAGTGCTTCTCCACTCCCCTCAGACCTCGAGGGTGGGAAGGTGCGTCTCCAGCCCTGGGGGTGCCTGGCGGGCTCCCCTCATTCCTGCCGGCCGGGCGGACACAGACTTTCCGTGCCGCTTTGCAGAGCGCAGCGCAGCGCAGTCACTCGCGCCCACAGGAACGTGCTGTCCCGGCCTCTCCCGCCAACGGTCACCTTATCTCCACGGCCTCCCTCCCGCATGACCTCAGCGGCGGCTCTGCCAAGTGTCTCGGCGCACGTGACCCGGAGGCCTGTCCCCACGCTGCCCTTCACCCCCTCATTTTCTGATATTAGAGAGAGAGGAAGGGAGAGATAGAAACATGGATGAGAGAGACACATCATCCACCGGCCGCCTCCTGCATGCCCCCTACTGGGGACGAAGCCCACAACCCGGCACCTGCCCTGACCAGGAATCGAACCAGGGACCTCTTGGCTCCTGGGTCCACGCTCAACCACTGAGCCACACAGGCTGGGCTCCTTGTTTCTTCTTGTTGTTGTTAACCCGCATCTGAGGATCGTTTGTCAACTGATTTTTTTTTCTTTTTGGAGACAGAATGGGGGGAGGGGGACAGAGAAACGCCATGCTGCTGCCTGCGTCTGTGAGTCCGGGTTTTCGGTTTTGGTTTCGTTTTTGAGAAATCCCTCCGCCGTTCACACCCAGTTCCGGGTTCTGCTCTGGCTTCAGGGCAGGTGTGTGGTCGGGTCGGAGGAGGCCAATCAGAGCACCAAGCCCCCGACCACAGTGACGGCTCCGAAAAGGGCCCAAGACCCAGCTGACGCCATGAGGCCTGCTCTGGGGTCCACTGTGGGATGGTGCTCCGAGAGCTCCTCCTCCTGATGGACCCGCAAGTACAAGGTGGGAGACTGGACCTGTGGGCCGAGAACCTCCCTGCAGACATGGGGACTGAGCAGCAGGGTGGAGGCAGCGAGGAGCGGGAGGAGGAGGGGGAGGCAGAGGCGAGACCAAACTGCAGGGAAAGAGGGGGACAGGGAGAGAAAAGGGAGGAGAGAGCCCCTGGATCCAGCCATTCCTGATCTCGGCCCGAGGGCTCTCCAGGTGTGCGAGTCCGTGGGTGCCGATCCCTCTGTGTCTTCGCGTGGACGGTGTCACTCACAGGCACGGGACAGCTTCCTGCCATCTCTCCCTGGCAAGGCCGCGTCCCAGCAGGCGGGCGATGAAACGCCATTCGCTGTGCCGAGCGGCCAGAGCGAGGGGTGATGGATATGCAAGACCCACCTGAGGCCATCGGGGTTAAGAGGCGCCCGATCAATAGGAAGTCATTAAAAATCAATCCCGGGCCGGTGGACCCGCGGGCCTGCTGGCCCTCGCCCGGCACCTCCGGCCCTCGGCGCCTGAATCACTTCCCACGGAGAGCGCCGGCTGCCGAGTTAATTTATGGGCGCACTCCCGTGTGCTAAGTGCTTAAATTCGGAAAAGATGAGCTCCAGGGGCCGGGTGCAGGGCGCAGCGATCGGTGTTACGAATGGGCCGCGCTTTCCATCCTTTACAAAAAGGCTAGAGAGTGGGGTTCGCGAAACTCCCAGCGATTTAAAGCCACAGGGCCGCTGCGGTCTGGGGGCAGTGTTGGAAAGCGGGGATTGGGAGGGCACCTGGTCACCTCCCTTCTTCCCCACGCTGATCCCCCGTGTGTCTAAGTGTCTCCTAGCCCGGACAGGGAGGGAGGAAAAGGGGGTCGCCCACCAGGTCATATAAGCACGGAGACCCTGCTCCCCTTTAATGTGTTATTTGACTCCCAAGCAACTTCAGACGAGCCCGACGCATAATCATTTTCAAATATTTAGCAAAAGCTCGCACCCTTGAAAAGAATTCCGCGCTCTCAAATTAAAACGCATTTCAGGATTTGAAGAGGTTTAATTGGCCTTCTCTCCAGGCTGCAGGAGCCGCACCTCCCTTTTCAAAACATTAATTTTTTGTTTTGCCTGCGTGGCAGAGACGCGGGCGAAGTCCCGCAATCGCCCGGTGACTTCGGGCGGGCGGCGAGCCTGTCTGGTAGGAGAGGCCGGGAG
>PVJN01058540.1:0-12111 GCA_004026805.1 Lasiurus borealis | reverse complement strand
TTAATTCTTAGGGGGAAAGGGGTGAAGGGTGTACAGGGAGAGACTGGACAAAAATCATACACCTATGGATGAGATCAATGGGAGGGAGCTAAGGGCAGAGGGAGGGTGGGAGCTGGGTGGAGGGGTGCTATGGAGGGGAAAAAAAGAGAAACAAATGTAATAATCTGAATAATAAAGATTTAATTAAAAAAAAAAAAAGGCAAATTGTCCTCTCCACTGGGAGTTCTACTGGGAGTTCAACCAGGGGGTAGTGCCAGCCCATCAACTGCCCATAGCCCCTCCCGAAAGGCTGGCCATGCCCCTATCATCCATCACACTGGGGTGAGGCTGGCCAGCCAGCTTCCTATGTCCCCTCTCCCCGGCCAGCATGGCCTGATCAGCCTGATTGGGGCATGTTGGCTGGACCCCATCCTTGAATAAATTTGTGCACTGGGCCTCTAGTTTGTTAATAAAATTGCATAGGTTTCAAGTATACATCATCTGTGCATTGCACTGAATGCCCACTACCCAAAGTCAAATCATCTTCTATATCCATTACTACTCTCCTTACTACTACTACTCTCCCATTCATCACCCTCTGGTAACTACCATACTGTTGTCTGTGTCTATGAGTTTCAGTTTTATGTCCCTCAAATGAGTGAAATCACATGACCTTTAGCTTTTTCTCTCTGATTTATTTTTCTTAGCATAATATTCTCAGGGACCCTTCATGTTGTTACAAATGACAGCATTTCATCTTCTCTCATAGCTGAGTAGTATTCCATAGTATATATGTATCATATCTTCTTTATCCAGTCCTACATGGAAGGATTCTTTGATTGTCCCTATGTCTTGGCCACCAAGAATAATGCTGTAATGAACATAGGCATGCATATATCTTTGAAAATAGATGTTTTGAATTATTGGGGTAGATACCCAGATGAATTACTGGGTATCTAGAATTACCAGATGATCCTTTCCTTATTTTGATTGATCCATCTGGAAATGTAGATTAGTACTTAAATCATTACCCAGTAAGCATTATGAATTCGTTTCAACCATGCCATGGTCAAGTCTAAAAGGATACTTACATATTGTGCATATATTCAAAATAAATTTATCCATTTTAAGAATATTTTAGAGAGAGAGACAGTAAACTGGCAGAAAGAAGAGTTCACGGTAAGTAGCAGAGCCCACATCTGAACTCAGAACAGCTACTTTTGCAGCTTTTCCTCTTCTTCAAATAAGATGAGTATGCTCTCAGTGAGGGTTTTCTTTATTTTGGTTGCCAGTTCCTGTTAATCTTTCAACCATGGTGCTGGACACATTCTGGTTTTATTCTCACTTCCCTCTTTGATTCTCTTTAGCTGGCATGCGTTTGTCTTCTTGTATTTATGCTATGGGTAAACCTAACCTCCAATAATAACTTTTACCTGAAAGTATAGCACTCAATTCTGCATGCCCAAGATGTCTCAATCTCAGACCTATCAGAAAGTAGCTTCCCCTACCTCAAAGTTCAGGGGTATTGGATCACTAGTGCCCCCAGTACAGCAAACTTGTCTCCTCCAGTGTACACTGAAAAGGAGCAATGTTTGGGGACAGAAATGTGTCATTAGTATAAAAAGTCACACTTCTAAACCACACACACACACACACACACACACACACACACACACACCAGCCAGCCAGCCAGCCCAATCATGTGGATTTGGCCTAGAGATAATACTGTGGTGGTTTTAGTTTTCCTCTTCTGTACTCTTAAACATTTACTCCCTCTGGTGTGGCCATCACTCAGACTTTAAGACTGCTACCTCCTCACCGACTGAACAGTTCATCTTGGTGCGCAGGCACGTTCAACTCTGAGCCCTAATATATTTTGCACTTTCAGAATTTGGAGCTTCTTGTCAACCTCCAGCCACTGAAGATTCCTTTGAAGGCCAGCTTATGTGTCCCTAAAACACCTCGTTACTTATTGTAGCAAACTATGGTAATTGCTTATTTCCTTTCAAATATTTAAATTTAGATAAAGGTCAAACTCCTATCATTTCACACTTATTTTCCAACACCCTGTCCACATTACAGACAGTCCAGCTTTATCAGAATAATCATGCTTTCCTGCTGTTTGCAAATATGATTTGCTCTGTCTGGAAAGGCCGCCTGTTTATCTTCTGAGGTTCAGTTTAAATACTCACTTCTAGAAGACCTTTCCTCCTCCCATACCCTAAGCCTTCACTGTTAGATGTCCCTTCCTTGATATTTGCTTAAGAATTTATTTGTAGTGCTGTTCATATACCAATTATACTTCTCTAGGCTGGCTATGGACATGCCGTCTCTTCCACCATAATGTATGTATCGTTCCACTTTCCGGGCGAATATCTGTTCCGTGGCAGCCATTCAAAAATTGTCTGTGGACTGAATAAATGAATGAATGAATTAAAAATGGAATTGTCTGAGAACTTGTATGAATTTCTCCTGAGCTTTTTTAAATAGCTGCATATATTGAAGTTGACACAGCATAGTTAGCATTCGGGAGCATGATGTATTGAAATTAGAAAATACCTGATAAGAGCTGCCTTTTACTAGCAATCTGAACCTGTTGAAGAAGAGTTAGCAGATGGTAATCAGCACTATCTGGTGAATGGTTTCTTTTTATATATATATATATATATATATATATATATATATATATATATATATTGTTGATAATATTACAGATATCTCTCATTCATCCTCCCACCCTGTTTAGTGTTTTTGTTTTTTTTAAATAAGCAGCCCTCAAATCAAGGCATATCCTGATTACTCAATGCACACAGGAACATACACACACACACACAGACACACACACACACACACGCACACACATGCACGCATGCACGCACATGCACATGCACACACACATCCCAGGTCACATCTATATATATAAAAGGTTAATATGCAAAATGTCTCCTCCAGAGTTTGACCAGGAAAATGGGAGTTCAATTGTTTGTTATGGCATGTGCTAACCACCAGGACACAGAAGAGAACATGTTGGGCAACCAGCAGTGGGGCACTGAGGGAGCTAGGGAAGGAGGAGCTAAGAAGGTGGGGGGTAGGGAACCTGATAGGCCCTCATCGCAGGCCAGATACTCTACCAATGTACAAATTTTGTGCACTGGGCCTCTAGTTTAAGTATAAAAAACTTTATTCATCCTAAAAATTGAATTACATAAAGTTTGATTTATATGCATTAAGAGCAGAATGTAAATTATGGTAATTAAATAAGCAATATTTACTAACTTACAAGGTTTTTATTTTATGTGATTTAAAGAGTTGTCTTTGAGTTTTGTTTGAAGAGAAATAATCCATATATAGATGAATGCAGGCCATAGAAATATTTGTTCTTGATCTCTCATTTACCTTTAATGATAATTTACATTTCCTTCATCCGCTCTTATCCTTTTCAAGGTAATTTCATGCCCATTATCTGATCTTGCAACCACCGGCCAGATTACTGTCAGAAATGTTTCCAGGCTTATATTTGGATGTGTTATTTTAAAGAAGATTCTATCCTTAGATGTGGTTACATGTGAAACATTTATATACTCAGCACCACCTCAGTGAGACCAATGGCAATCTCAATTGTGCTCATCCAAGGACAAAATTAGGTTTTAGGATTTAACCAGGTGGCATAATAAAATATAAATAAACGTGTTTACCTAAGAGCAATAGAAACAAAGAGAGGCCATTTGTATTACAAACTCCTACAGAACAATTATGAAATACAAAGTTAAACTGTTAATGGAAAAGGTTAACAAAAAACATATATGCATGCATGCAGATGGACCCAGGCAATAGTGTGGTGTGGGCCTGGGGAGAGGGAGGGCTGGATGAAGTTGGGGAAGGATGGAGGTATGGGTGATATCTGTAATACTGTCAATAGTAAATAAAATAACTTAATTTTGTTGTTCTGAAATAAATAAAATACTATTAATAGATGTTGACCTTCTGAAATGAAATAATAGCAAAGAAAAGTGAAAACAAGAAAACTAAGCCATATCCCAAAGTCGAGAACTACCTCATCAATTATGGAGCCCCTCCCCTGTGTCCCTGATATTTTTATGTATCTCACTTTCTGCACTGGCCTTGGCATTTCTCATGTTAATAACATTCATTGTGTCTTCCATTTTAATCTACTGGGGCCTAGGCAACTTTGATTGGTCCATTAATTATCAATGCCAAACCTTGTTTTTTGAATTGCATGGAATTTTTAAGCAAGGATAAAAAGTATGCCAACTCTAAGCCTGCATACTGTTTTCTAAACCTTAAGCAATTCAATCAAGAAAAAAAAAGGTAAAACAGATCCTTTACTTTACTGAATGAGCAACAGTAAAATACAGCTATCTATGAGTTTTCCAATAGGAAATATGGTAATCTTAACCATAATCTAGGATGTTTGATGCTAAATATATTATTCATGACATGTAATTAAAATGAGTAGCTTGCTTTTTAAAGGACATGTAGTGATGTTAGCAGTGGGAATGAAATTGGCCATTTTCCTCCCTAAAGCTCTGTGTCTACCCCAGGCAATAAGCTATGTCTTTGTAAGTAGAACATGTGGATAAAAAGACAAATCACCTACTATCTCAAAGCCTCATTTTAATATTTAATTTTACTTTAGGCACATCCCGGTACACTTGAGAAAGCCTTTATTTACTTTTATTTTCTAGCATTAATTTTGTTGTTCTGAAATACACCAAGTCCTTTGTTTACTAAGTGTTAAATTAATTCTGATATTGTGAATGTAATGTTTTACTTTTATGAATGAGTTTGTATTCCAAAATTCATTTAGTGCTATATGATAACATTGATTATGAACCTTATTCTTCCTTTTTTTCCCAACAAAAGCTAGTGGGTGGGTGGCAGGGCAATTCATTCTTAGGCACCAGCTTAATTCATTTCCATGCACTAGTTAATTCTGCCATTGTTCTCATGGAGGATGCAAGTCTCTGTGTCCTTGGGAGCACAAAAAGGGCATCTAACCTACAGAGCTTGATCACAAACTCTTCTTCTAAACTGAGTAGATTTAATGATCAAAACCAGTCATAAGAAGATGAAGAGTGCTAATAATTATTAATTACCTATTACCTGCCAGTCATGGTATCAGGTATGATACACGATCTCTCATTTACTCTTTAAATCAACAGAGATTTTCATACTTTACAGAGTTCACTTAGGTGAAGGGAGGCTAAATGACTTTCAAAGGTATCTTAGTGAGAAAGTGTCAGAGATGAGACTGAATCCAGGACAAAAACTGCATGGTGACATTCTTGTAGCCACTTTAGAATTATTCACGTGATGGTGTATTCTATGAACCCATATTTTTACTCTAAACAAAATGAGCTTTCCCTTACTTAATTTATTTCTTTAAAGTTTCAATATAGCATTCCTCTGCTAGTCTATTCTTATTACTATTTCTGTAAATTAAGGGGAGAAAATATCTCTTACTAAACCTTTCTATATGATCCAAATATTCCACTTAGCATCTAGATCTTCTGCTCACCTCTCAGTGAAGATTGGGTCAGCATCTCTTGTCTTTATATTTGCCCTGCTGCTTATTATCTGCAAGTATAATTAAAAGTGCTCATTTTCTAAAAGTCCAGTTAATAGTATAGTAAGTATTAGTCAGGAAAAGTATATGTCTTTTTCCAATTTTATCTTTCTTTTTATATACATTACTTGGTGTATATACAAAATTTGGAATGGGCTGTAGATTATGAGCCTATATTTATAAAAAAACAGGAAATTTCTCAGGCACATATATAAGTAAAAAGCCATCATACTTACATTTAATTATAAAATTGAGAGTTAAGTATGAAAAGCTGTACATTCTGAATGCATGGCATATTAATTCTACACAGCTTTGTCATTTTTACTTTTTCTTACAGTTATTTGGAAGCAAAAAAAATCTGTTTTAATAAGATAGTGTTATAACTTTATGTAATAGCTTACATAAATTCCCTTTGTAGTTAAATTGACTGAAAATGGAATTCTTTAGTCACACATATGTGATTGTGAAAAAAAAAGTGTCTTTATATTTACATTTTGTTTCGTTTTTGGATCAAATGTATGAAGATATTTTCCTGTATTTTTTTAAGAACTCATGAAATAAATGTTACATATTAAATTAAATTATATACAAAGTTAGCAGTTTTCACTCAACTCCAACACTTTATTCAGCTTGGTTAAAATAACTGGCTGATGTATGTCTGCTAAAGATAAGGTGCCTATTTAAAAAATGATGTTCAAAAAAGTTGGTTAGTGATAGTTCTTTCTGTCTTATTAAGACAATATATGTTTCTATCTTTTTTTCTCCTCTTTCTTCAGTAAAATTAGTGCAGTTGAACTGTATTCAAATTATCCATCACATTTTAGAAATACATTAAACTTAACACTGAATTTTCATATTTAAATATCAGGAAAAATACAGGTGCATCCCACAGTTATTCTATAAAGAGAAACTAAAATAAGACCTGCAAAGAGAAGGAAGATTTCAGCACCCTCAGTGTTTCTTAAACTTTTGTCTATTCTGATATATGTAGGCTCAAGCTTAGTTAAATAATAAGCAATTAAAAATTAATACATTAATTTCCTATCCATTAATTTAAAACCCTTAAAAGAAGTGTTTTTTTTGGAATAGCCACAAAACCATCTTGTTTCTACAGATGAGGACTAAATGTGACATTGTAAATGGAGTTCCAGGTTTATTTTGCCACTGTCCCATAATGGAAAATCTCCAACCTTCAAAGTTTATCAATCCCTATTTCCAACTGTTTTCTTTCTGGTCATGTCTGTCTATCACTGCCTTTCAGAAAAATTAGAATAAATTCAAAAGGTATCTAGCAATCTATATAAAAACTAGCTGTGTCAATATGGTGAAGAGAGACTTAAGAGATATTAATAGAAAAAAATATTTCACCATGTTAATCTTAGCTCAAAACTCCCAGGGACTCCCAATTTAACCAATAAATTTTAAAATTTCTAGATTGACCTACTGAAAGCTCTACCTATAATCTATTCCAAATTTACCTTTTAAATGTAGTTTTCTATTTGTTCCACTGATTCATTTGTTGCATTGATGTCACATGGACTTTATCAGTTTTTCTCAAACAAGTTATTCTTATTCCTATCGTTATTTGGTTGGATTCATCACTTCCCTAATAGAAGTCATTCATTCATCCACTTATCATACTTTTATGAGTAAAAGTACATTCTAGGCACTAATGATATAAAAATAAAGAAAACACAATTTAGTATATGGAGGAAGCTCATAGTCTAATAGAAGAGATATAAGTACAGTGGTACCTCGAGATACGAGTTTAATTCGTTCCGTAACCTTGAGGCGTGGGAAACTATGAGACGCTCAAGTCCTGGTAAACTGGTGGGTCGTGTGCAACCGGCAGATCCGCGCGATTACTCCTATCTCAAATGTTGCTCGTATTTCAAAGCAAAAATCACTTGCTCGAGGGCTCGTATCTCAAAATCTCGTATGTTAGGGCACTCTTATCTCGAGGTACTATGTATAGTATTTAGAGTATATCTTAATAATTAGTAATAAATTATGCTTTCTACAAGTATGCAAACCTTATCTAACCTTCAAGTCCAGGACTATGACTTCTTATGATATTTTCCTTTGCCTATATTATTTACTTTATAAGAAAATCATGACTTCTTGAATTTATCTCAATAAAAAGGCATTTATAGAATTTAGAATTACTATTATTATTGATGAAAGCAATTTTTTTTAAAAAATCATCCAGAAGTATTAAGTATAGTGCTTATTATACATAGAGTTAGTGCCTAATAAACATTTTTTAAAAATAAATAAATAAATAAAAGAAGTAAAGAAAAAAACCTGTGGTGCAGAAGAGAAAAGTGAACACATTTAAAACAAATATGGAATAGAACACACATAAGTAGGCAATATTGCAATACCACTGAATTCATCTAATATAACAGATTATTGCTTTCAAGATTCAGTGTTATTACAGTAAATAATCATTAAATCTTAGTAGTGATAGTCTGGAGAAAGTACTCACAACTAGTTTAGGAGTGAACAGCCTATAAAACCTCAGATCAAAAACTTTACCTATGTTTCTAATCCAATGAAGGAATGTTAGGAGGAATTTTCAAGAGGCAAGATGCTAGGGTCAAAAACTGAATCTGAACTCTTTTTAGAGGGTGATGATCAACAAAAAATTGGCTCTTTTTTTGCAAAAATAAAGGTGATTATTCCAGGGTAAAAAATCACTATGAGCCAATCATGGAAATTCTTTTTCTCTTACTAGTAAGTGAATGAGGAAGGTACTTGTGAGCCAATCTTGGTCAATGGACTTGTTTAGAAACTTGAAAGAGTCTGTGTTAGGGCAAAAACACACTGAAGATAAGAAGAGTAAAAATTTACAAAGAACTGGGATGCTATCTGATGTGAAAGGTCCCTGACATCACTATACCTCTGGATTTTTTTGTTAGATGATATATATTCATAGTGTTTAGTGCAAGTTGAGTTAATGTTTTATTGCTAGTAGGTTCCTAACTAATATAAGGACTATTATAAATAATTATATTATAGTATCAAAGCAATTGAAAAACACTCATTAGCAATTTAGATATAAAGTTAACTGAATTCTTTGAAAAGCAAAAGCAAATAATGCTACTTGTAAGATTTTTCAGCTCTAAAGATGTAATTTTTTAAAATATATTTTATTGATATTTTACAGAGAAGAAGGGAGAGGGATAGAGAGTTAGAAACATCAATCAGAGAGAAACATCTATCAGCTGCCTCCTGAATACCCCCTATTAGGGATGTGCCTGCAACCAAGGTACATGCCCTTGACCAGAATCAAATCTGGAGCCCTTTAGTGTGCAGGCCAATGCTCTATCCACTGAGCCAAACCAGTTAAGGCTCTAAAGATGTAATTTTAATGAGTTAAAAATATTTTTACTTGCATGTGATTTTTTAAAAATCTTAATGATCCTATATAATAAAAGGCTAATATGCAAATTGTCCCCTTGGGAGTTCAACCGACCAGGAGTTCGACTGCCCATTATGATGTGCGCTGACCACCCTGTGCTGATCGGGGCACAGAATGAAGGAAGGCCCTGGTTAGCAGCTGACAACCAGAGAAAGGAAGGCCCCAATCAGCCCTTAACACCGGTCAGGCCTAGGGACCCTTCCCATGCACGAATTTCATACACTGGACCTCTAGTAATGATATACTAGGTACACCAGTTAACAAAGGCAGATTATAATTTAAAAAAAAACAATAATTTCAAGAGAAACATCAAAAGTGCTTTATTAGTAATTAGCAAATTAACAAATTATAACACTATAGTTATATTTATGTTTTTCATGTGAAAATGTTCACTTTCAAGTATAGGGTCCTTTGCCCTGATCGTGTGTTTGAGAAAAGAGAATATGAAAGGTTCTGTAGAAATAAATGATGTAAAATTTCAATACATTTTAATGTATTCATTATAATTCAATATATTTCTCAAGACAAGTAAAACAATCAAATATGATTCTGAGTAGATTTCTTAAATGGGTTTTGTAATGTTTCCTCTCTGTTGTGAAAATAATACAGGATTTAGAATTTCACATGCAATAGAATGTATTGATTCACAAAATGAAGTGGCCCATTTGTGTTATGTTCATTTAAATTGTCCTATTCCTAGTTTACTTCAAAGTTGATCATGGATACTGGTAAGTATATTTTTATACACTTTATAGTACCATTTGCCACAAATGATACAAGATGCTTACTAAGATTGAGCAATATTTAACATTTAGTTTAGTGAGGCAAAATTCTGTGTATCCAAATGAAATTTATAGACTTCAAAAAATTGTTTTCTATTCTTTACTCATATTTTGTATGTGTTGTGTGTGTGTGTGTGTGTGTGTCTGATTTACTCTATTTTTCCTGACATTGTAAATCATGAAATCTTTCTGAAACTGACATTTGTTTCTTTTCTTCAAGGCTGCCTCACAATATCATATTTATGTTAAAAAGTATGTGTTTGGCCGAGACCAGTTTGGCTCAGTGGATAGAGTTTTGGCCTGCGGACTGAAAGGTCCCAGGTTCTATCCTGATCTAGGGCATGTATCCTGGTTGCGGGCACATCCCCAGTAGGTGGCGTGCAGGAGGCGGCTGATTGATGTCTCTCTCTCATCGATGTTTCTAATTCTCTATCCCTCTCCCTTCCTCTCCGTAAAAAATCAATAAAATATATTTTTAAAAAATGTATGTGTTTGGCAGAGTAGACAATACATTTCAGACATCAAATATAAACCACCACTTTTATTGTAACATTAAAAGTCAGACTTCTACAACCCTACACTGAAAAGAGAAAATATTTGTCCTTAATTAATGTGACTGGGCCAAATTTTTTTTTTAATAGAACAAGAAAATACATTTGATTTCATAAAATAAGATTTGAGCCCTGTCCAGGTGGCTCACTTGATTAAGGTGTCATTCTGTATACCAAAAGGTTGTGGGTTTGATTCCTGGTCAGGGCATATACCTAGGTTGTGGGTTGCATCCTCAGTCCAGAAGTATATGGGACATGACTAATTGATGTTTCCCTCTTACACTGATGTTTCTCTCTCTCTCTCCCTCCGCCATCCTCTTTCTCTAAAATCAATAAAACCATATCCTCTGTTGAGAATTAAAAGAAAAGACTTAAACCCTAGCTGGTTTGGCTCAGTGGACAGAACATTGGCCTGTGGACTGAAGGGTCTCAGGTTCTATTCTGATCAAGAACACATGCCAAGGTGGCAGACTTGAATTCCAATGGGAGGTGTGCAGGGAAGGTGCCAATTAATTATTCTCTCATCATTGATGTTTCTATAGGTCTCTCCTTCTCCTTTTCTCTCTGAAATCAATAAAAAAAATTTTTTTTAAAGAAAAGATTTGACAAATGCTAAGTCCTCCACAAATAACAAATATGTTAACTCTTAATTAGCTTTTTTGGCTAAGATGAGTTTACCTTTTTCTCATGAAAGGGAATGGAAAGTTTTATCAATGAGTACATTCAAATCAATGCATTTGAGCAATTTATCTTTTGAGTCAGTGATTATTTGTTAACTTTGGCTCTACATCAAAAATTGTACATTCTTTACAGTATTTTCCTATTTACTTGATTGGGTTCAAATTATTGTTTGTTTTTAAGTTTCAAAATGTTCCTATAATATATTGTAACTGGCATATAGTAATGTATCTCTTTATGTTTAGTAATTAAAGAAGTGATATGGAAAATTTATTTCTATAATGATGTTGAAAAAACATTAAAATTTATTAATGTTACATGTAATAGTTCCTAAATATAATAAGCACATATCATAGCTTCTTTAAACTATACTGTTAGTCATTTTTATATAAACAGCTCTCAGAATAAGCCCCAAACAGTCTACAATTTATGAGAAAGAAAGGAAGAGAGGGGAAAAATAGCCATTCAAGCAATCTGGTAATTTCACAGTAACAGCTGCAGCTGTTATAAAGTTCAGATGACTACAAATTATTTTTAAGCAATGTATAATGGCAATCTATATTCATTATATGTAGTAATGCCGTTTTTATTTCTATAATTAAGTTATCTTTCTGGAGAACAGTGATAAATATATATTTCTTGTACATTGAAGTTTTTTTAAAATATGTTTTATTGATTTTTTTTACAGAGAAGAAGGGAGAGGAATAGTTAGAAACACCGATGAGAGAGAAACATCAATCATCTGCCTCCTGAACACCCCTTACTGCGGATGTGCCCGCAACTAAGGTACATGCCCTTGACAGGAATCGAACCTGGGACCCTTCAGTCTGCAGGCCAAACCTCTAGCCACTGAGACAAATCAGCCAGAGCTACACTAAAGTTTTAATTAATAAGATGTCAGTTGTCAAGCAAGCTTATCTTATTTCTTTAATTTCTAAACTCATGTCTTTCTCTTCTTTAAACCAGTTATCCAGTAATTTGCATTGGTGCATTAGACCTCCAGGAAGCACCTCAAAGTGTTCTATCACAAAGAATTATTAAAAGGAGAGCTTCAAAGCTAAATCTTCCCTGGTAGCTAAAAAGCAGATAAGGACCATATAAATCTGATTC
>PVJN01058539.1:0-12124 GCA_004026805.1 Lasiurus borealis | reverse complement strand
GAGGGCTCCCTGTGGATGAGGTCCCACCTGCAGAAGTCCTTTGCCAAACCCCTGGGGGCTCCCCATCCTGGCCACCTGCTCCTGCCCCATGACCTTGCTGTGCCATGTCTGTCTCACTGCCCACGTAGGCCTGGCTTCCTCTGGCGCAGCGGCTCTCAACCTGTGGGTCGCGACCCCTTTGGGGGTCGAACGACCCTTTCACAGGGGTCGCCTAAGACCATCAGAAAACACCTATTTCCCATGGTCTTAGGAACCAACACACCGCTCCTCGGTGTAGCAAAGTGTAGCCATGGAGTTTACTGTTGTCCTAGGAAGACCGTTGCCCATGCTACACCACGATTCAAGACAAAATTTCATTTATTTGTAATGAGAAATAAATATCTCACAATATATAATTACATATTGTTTTTGTGATGAATCCCTATGCTTTAATTATGTTCCATTTGTAACAATGAAAATACATCCTGCCTATCAGATATTTACATTACAGTTCATAACAGTAGCCAAATGACAGTGATGAAGTAGCAATGGAAATCATTTTATGGTTGGGGGTCACCACAACGTAAGGAATTGTATTAAAGGGTCGCGGCCTTAGGAAGGATGAGAACCGCTGCTCTGGCTGCTCACATCGGGAGCCAGACCTTGAGGCCAAGAGGCTGTCCCGGGGCTGGGGACCCCCAGCAAACCTGGCGGGGGGGAATTCCCAGGAACCCCCGCCCGGGACCTCCCCGGGGGAAGAGGTTCATAGTGGGAATTCCGACCCCATTGTTCGTGTCCCGCCGCCGCCGGACAGAAGGAAATGACTGGGCGTCTGGCTTTTTCGAAAACAGCCGCTTCCACCACAGAACAGAAACAGAAACCTGAGCGGCGTGCTCCCTCCGGTAACACGTTCCGCTTCCCAGAACGCAGAAAAGACCCCCAAAAAAACCAGTGTACGCTCTCCGTGCGACCCCATTGGTCTCCATTTCCGCTGGGGAATGAAACACCCCGGCTGTGGAGCGTGCCTCGGGCTGGCACGCAGGACCCCGCTGCAGGCCCCTGCCCTGCAGAGAGAGATCAGTGGCAGCCACAGCTGTTGGCTCCGGTGTGCCCGGCATTTCACAGTACGGCCCCCGCCTGAGAGAGGAGGTCATGTGGGCGGAGAGTGTCCGAGGCTGTAGGGGCCAGGCCCTCTCTCAGGGGGGGATGTGTCCCGGGTCAAGGGGGAAACCAGAGAAAACGGGGTGCCTGGACCGTGACTCCAGTGGCAGGAGGGTGTGGGCAGGCAGGGAAGGCTTCTTGGAGGAGGTGGGATTCTGGCTGGTTCTCTGAGACGGGAGAATAGGAGGAACGGGCGGCAGTGTCTGAACGGAGAGAGGAACATGAGCAAAGGTCGAGAGAGAAAAGACTGGCTAGAAAAAGATGGGGTGGGTGGGATGGGGTGGGATGGATGGGATGGGATGGGGTGGGATGGGATGGATTTGGGGCCCCCCAAGGTAACCTGTCAGAGACTTCCTGGGCAAATAAGACCCCCTGCCCGCACTCATTGAGAGATAACGGTCACTCACACTTGAATTCCTCGGCGGTCCCTCTCCTTCTGGGAGCAGCGGTTCTCAACCTTCCCAATGCCGCAACCCTTTAATACAGTTCTTTACGTGGTGGTGACCCCCAACCATAAAATTATTTTTGTCGCTACTTCATCACTGTCATTTGCTACTGTTATGAATCTTAATGGAAATCTCTGTGTTTTCTGATGGTCTCAGGAGACCCTGCTAGCGGTTCGCGACCCACAGGTTGAGAACCGCTGTCCTGGGAGGGCAGGGGTGGAGGCTGAGGAAGTGGAGGCACAGACAGGACGGAGGAGGCATGGGCTGGGGTCCCTGTGGAGGAGCCGGGCCCAGGGGCACGGGGCTTGGGAACGAAGGTGCTTGGAGGCCCGAGTCTCAGCCCTGAGCCTGGAGAGCAAAGGTGGGAGGGGGCTTCTGCCCCGGGCCTGCCCCCACCTGGAGCTGTGCCCCAGCAAGGCCTGAGGAGAGGGGCTCACTCTTTGGGGACCAGCCAGGCGGGGGCAGCGTGGCAGGGGCTGCAGCTCGGGCCTGTGTGTTGAGGCAGCGGGTGGCCTGGAGCTGGAGGAGACAGAGGCACCTCTGGCCTGTCCGGACCGAGGCAGCTGCAGGGTTAAAATCAGCCCGACCGGCTTCGAGCTGGAGAGCCGCTGGGGCTGACACCGGGCATCCCCGTGCCTCCTGCCCAGCGTGGTGGCCTCGGAGCCGCAGGTCAACAGCCTGGGCCAGGCCAACAGCCCTCCCTGCCGGCCCCTGCCGTCAGCCCACGCATCCTCTGGGGCCGTGAATAGCTCAGAACCCACCCCCAGGACCCATTGTTCTGGAAGTCCCCGAGAAAGCAAAACACCTCCCAACAATGCGGGGTGAGGAGGGGGGCGAGGCGGCCTTTGTCCTCGGGCATCCAGACGTTTCCATGTTTCCCGATCCCGAGCAGGGAAACGGCCCTTTTTCTGCCAGGAATAACAACCACCCCTCTCTTCCCCCCATTCCACCCGCAATGTTCTCATTCCCGCCCGGCAAAACCCAAACAAGGTCACCGGTAGCATCCGGTGCAGAGCTGAGGGACTGAGGATCCAAGAGGCCCCTGACTTTCCCCGCCTGCCTGAGTTCGTAAACGCCAACGTCGGGACTCGAACCCTGTGCTCTGGCTTCGCTCCAGTCCGGCGTGGAGGGGCCAGCTGCACCCAGCCCAGGGCAGGGTTCGCCGGGAGGACGGTCTTGTCTGGTTCCCCTGAGCTTCCCAGGGTGGGATCAGCGGGGGAAGGGAGCAGACTGGCTTGCGAGGGGGTGCTCGGAGGAGGCCGGGTGCCAGGAAGGGGGCCGGCCAGGCCCCGGTCCTGCCAGCAGCCCAGGCTGACCATGCTCTCTGTCCACAGCCACACACGCCCCCAGCCGGGCGGCCTGCCACCCTCCTGCCGATGCCCCGGCCCTCGGGGGCCTGAGACGGAGGTCTCCCCGTTCCTCCCTCGCCCAGGCCGGCTCAGGCCCCGCTCGCCAGGCCTAAAACCCCTGGCCGCGGTGGGAGGGAGAAGGTAGCAGCCGCGGACAAACCGCCTGTGGATCCTCCGCCATTGACGCTCCCCTCCCGCACCGTGAGGGTTTGTTTCACAGGCTGGTGTTTTTAGCAGCACAAGTTGCTGAGCTCGGGAGCTGCGGTTTCTGTGTGCCAGGAGCGTGGCTCTGACTTGTGATGGTGGCCGTGGAGTCGTGCGGTGCTAACGGTCCTGCTCGAGTCTCCCAAGACCCAGCCGGCACCTGAGAGCTGTGTGCGATCGCAGGCCACAGAGGTCGCAGAGGTCACAGAGGTCGGAGAATGTGAGCACAGACACAAGCCCAGGGCATGGGTGCAGCTGTGTGTGCTGCCTGCTGTGAGCTCGGCGTGTCCCTGCGTTTTGGAGGGTGACGGGTTACAAGGACGACCGGCTTTGCATTCTATATGGCCTTCAAAGGCACGTGCAGCCCTGACCGGTTTGGCTCAGTGGATAGAGTGTCGGCCTGCGGACTGAAGGGTTCCAGGTTCGATTCCGGTCAAGGGCGTGTATCCTGCTTGTGGGCACATCCCCAGTGGGGGGCATGCAGGAGGCAGCTGATCGATGTCTCTCTCTCATCAATTTTCTAGCTCTCTATCCCTCTCCCTTCCTCTCTATAAAAAGTCAATGTATTTTTTTAAAAAACAAACACGTGCATTCGTGTCTGACATTGGCCTCCCTGCTGGCCTTTGTCCGGGAGAAGTAGAGCCAGGCCCTCCACTCTCTCAGCCCGGTGCGGGGGAGTCGGGGGCGGGTCAGAGTGCTGTGTCCCCTGAGAAGCAGGAGTGACTGGCTCTGGCGGAGGTTTGGCTGTTTGTTATCTTTAGGAGAACACGGCTTGTTTTTGTTCCCTGCAGACCAGAAGCGAGCGAGCAGCCCAGCCAACGGCTGGACAGGAAGGGGAAGCCGTTAGCCTCTGGCTGGGCTCCCGCCGGGGCCTTGTGGATTCGGTGCAGCCCCCCCCCCCCCCCTGTAAGCAAAGGCCGGGGATCGGCTGTGGCTCCTGGAGAACTGCTGGTCCCCCCGGTCCTGTTTGGGGGAGCCCTGAATCTCGGGTCCCCAGTCTACAGAAATGGTGGCTCAAAACCTGCCTGCTGATGTGGGTCTCGGGATTAAATGGTGTGTGTTGGTTCCTAAGACCATGGGAAATAGGTGTTTTCTGATGGTCTTAGGCGACCCCTGTGAAAGGGTCGTTCGACCCCCAAAGGGGTTGCGACCCACAGGTTGAGAACCGCTGGCTTAGAGGGACAAGAGCCTTGGTTTTCTCACCCCCTCTCCCTGTCACAGCCTTGGGGTTCTGAACCGCAGGCGCAGGGTGGAGGACGGGGCCGGTGATTTCGGTCTTAGGGCTGCACCCAGACCTGAATCAGAGTCTTTGTAGCCCTGAGGCCTGGGTCATGGGTGGCGGGAGGGGGAGGGGCTTCGGGTGGGAACAGAGAGGTTTGAGGAAAATGTATGCCTGACACTTGATAAAGAACAGTGAGGCAGCCGAAACCGGCGTGGTTCAGTGGATAGAGCGTCGGCCTGCGGACTGAAGGGTCCCAGGTTCGATTCCGGTCAAGGGCATGTGTCCTGGTGGCGGGAACATCCCCAGTAAGGGGGGGTGCAGGAGGCAGCTGATCGATGTCTCTCTCTCATCGATGTTTTTGACTCTTTATTCCTCTCCCTTCCTCTCTGTAAAAAATCAATAACATGTAGAAGAAAAAAAAAAGAACAGTAAGGCAGACTTCATTCAGGGGGACTTCTCAGTCATTTTGGGGACCACTGTCATGGGGTAGGGAGAGAGCGGGCTCAACTCTGAATGCAAGAAAAGTGGGGGTGAAGGGCCAAGACATGAGGGGCGGGGAGAGAGTGGGTGGAAAATTACTCAGCGGAGGGCCTCAGAGGTATTGGGGTTCTGGGGAAACCACACAGGACTGTGGCTGGAGGCAGGCCACGGCGGTCCCACGGCCCATGTGGGATGAGGAGCCCAATCAGATAGCGAGGGACCAGAGAGCGAGGAGGCGGGATTTTGCTCACACTGGGCAGCGCGGAGTGAAACACGGGGGCCCCCAAGCCAGGGTCTGGGGAGCAGGATTCCCAGGAGCCTGACTAGAGTTGGCCAAGAAGACAATCTTCCCCGAGGACGTGGCCCCAACCTGGACACCTGGGGGTTCTGAGCGGGAAGGAGGTCACCCAGCCCAGACAGGGCCTGGAGGGGTACTCTCAGAAGGAGATGCAGCAGAGCCAGGCCGGTGCCATGATCCCCCGGCCTCTCCCTGAGCCCGCGCTGCCCCTCAAGGAGCCGGTGACCCCGGAGGTGGGAGAGCGCAGGCTGGGAACGCAGGAACCCAGTCCTGGTCCCGGTCCTGGTCCCGGTCCCAGTCCCAGGCCCGGCTGTCAGCTCTGGGACTTTAGAGGACGACCCCTCTGAGCCCGTGATGAGATACAGAGAGTGGAGCAGACACACTGGGGGCTGTAGGTCTCTCCCGCCAGAGTTGGAGTCGTGGACACAGGACCATGTCACCAAGTGATGTGTGTTCTGTCCCGGTCCCTGGGGGTGGCACTGGGGGTGGCAGGCTCCCCCCCAAGCTCATGAGCTGGCACCTGCTGTCGTGGAGGTGGCTCTGGCTTTGCCTGGGGACCCGGGGGCATCGCCGGGCCCACTGCCCCCAGCACTCAGGCTGGTGCCAGAGGAGGATGCCCGCAGGAGGTGCTGGAGAGCCCGGGCCCAGGGCACGGTCCCGGCAGTCCCTGCGGCCAGAATGAGGGTCCTGCCAAGTCGTGGAGGGATAGGAGGGAGGAAAAGGGGGGTGTCTGCTGTCTTTTCTTCTCAGTCCCAGGGGCTCAGGGCCTCTCTTCCCCCCCCCCCCCACCCCGTGGCGCCGGTCTCCGCTTGGCCAGTGACCCCTGAGCGAGCCGGGCGGGAGCGCTGGCAGGGCGGCACAGGAAGAGGGACACAAAGCCCACAATGGGGGAGTGTGCAGCGGGAAGAGACGGGAACGGGCGGCCGGCGGCTCCAGGAGTCTGGGCGTCCGTGGCTGACCCCGGGCCGGGCCCGGCGGGAGGGGAGGGGACCTGGCCCAGAGGTGGAAAAGCAGAGGGAGAAGGGGCTGCGGCCTGAGGCAGGGTGTCCGGTGGGGAGGGCTGAGAGGCAGCCGTCTGCGGAGTCAGGCCTGAGTTTTGTCTTTTTCTTTGTTAAAGGGCAGGGATCCCTGTTTGTTCTGACCCCAGATGACCTCGCAAACGCTCAGCTCCTGCCGCCTGCAAGGTCTGGGCTGTGGGGCTGGGAGGTAGTAGTGGGAGGAGGTCAAGGAGACAGGGTCCCAGCCCTCGAACCTGGGCCTTTCCTGGAAGCCTCCGTGCTCAGGTCTCGCCTTGAATTTTCTGCTGCCCTTCCTAGCCCTCCTCGGCTCTTTGGGGTGAAATCGAAGCCCCTAGAACAGTGGTTCTCAACCTTCCTAAGGCCGCGACCCTTTAAGACAGCTCCTCACATGGTGGTGACCCCCAACCATAAAATTATTTCCGTTGCTACTTCATCACTGAAATTTTGCTACTGTTATGAACTGTCATGTAAATATCTGATAGGCAGGATGTATTTTCGTTGTTACAAATTGAACATCATTAAAGCATAGGGATTCATCACAAAAACAATATGTAATTGTATATTGTGAAATATTTCTTTCTAATGACAAATAAATGAAATTTTGTCTTGAATCGTGGTGTAGCATGGGCAACAGTCTTCATAGGACAACAGTAAACTACATGGCTACACATTGCTACACCGAGGAGCGGTGCGTTGGTTCCTAAGACCATGGAAAATAGGTGTTTTCTGATAGTCTTAGGCGACCCCTGTGAAAGGGTCGTTCCACCCCCAAAGGGGTCTCGACCCCCAGGTTGAGAACCACTGCCCTAGGTGCCCATCAAAGCTTCCCACGAGGTGCCTGCCACCCTCCTGGCTCAGACAGCTGCTGGCATCCATGCCTCCAGGCCTCTGTCCACCTGCCCTGCTCCAAAGCACCGTTTCTCCTCTCCTGCCCAGCAGACTCCTCCAACCTCTGGGGACTCAGTTCAGGCATTGCCTCCTCTGAGAAGCCCACCCTGCTCTCTCAGCCTGGAATCACCCATGGAGAGGAGACATGTCCCCCCTCCCTCTCAGCAGCCGCAGCTCCGAGGCCACGAGGCCTCTTCGTGTCTGTCCCTGCCCGGGGCCACCCTGAGGGCCGGTGTCCAGAGGCCCCAGCCGAGGCCTCGGGGTCCGTGGCCCACACGCTCCAGGACTCATAAAACTGGAAAACACTTCCTCTGGGTCAGCGGTTCTCAACCTGTGGGTCGCGACCCCTTTGGGGTCGAACGACCCTTTCACAGAAGTCGCCTAAGACCATCGGAAAATGCAGATATTTACATCACGATGCATCACAGTAGCAACATTTCATGGTTGGGGGTCACCACCCCATGAGGAACTGGATGCAAGGGTCTCGGCCTTAGGAAGGTGGAGAACCACTGCTCTGGGTCATGAGGGGATGCTTTCCCGTGGAAGCGGGACTCCGGATTCGTGTCTGAGCCGGAAAGACGGGAGAAAACCCCGCTCCCCAGCTGCCCTGAGGGGAGGCAGGTGCTGCTGAGGGGAGCAGGCCCTGGGTGTCCCTGGAGGACTTGGTGAACGGGGTGCAGGGGTGTGGGGACTCGGGGTGGGGGCTGGGCAGCCCTCTCCTGAAGGGCCAGCGCTTGGCTTGCCTCCCTCAGGGGGCTGAGGCGAGGACAGAACTCCTCCTGAAAGACCAGATGGAGGGTCCTGAGTCTGGGGAGGGTGGGGGTGGAGGGACGCTGTGAGGGGCGGGGACAGCCCCTCCTGCCAGTCTTCCCTGAACGTGGAAGGAAGGAGCGGTGGGGAGCCAGTGGGGTGGGGGCAAGGTCAGGGGGTCTCTTGGGTTTGGCTTCGTGGGTTTCTAAAGCCCCCGTCTGGCCTCTGCCTTGAGGGCACCACTGTCCACTTGTAGGGGCCCAGGCAGAGCTGGGCGAGTAGCTGGCGAATAGCAAAAGCAGGACAGGCCTCGGGGACGACCCCCCGACCCCCACCCCAGAGGCCAGTGGCCAGGAGTGACATGACCGGTGGACTTAGGGGGAGGAATGGCCAAGTAAAATACAGGTTCCACTGGAACTGCAGACAAATGAACTGTTTTACTCCACATCTGTCCCCAATGTTGCATGAGACAGACTCATTATTAGTTGTTCATCGGAGGCCCAAATGGAGCCGTCCTCTCTTTTTTTAAATCCTCACCTGAGAATATTTTTCCGTTGATTTTTAGAGAGAGGGGAAGAGAGAGGGAAAGACCAAAAAAAAAAAGTATTGATGTGAGCCAAAACCAATTTGGCTCAGTGGGTAGAGCGTCGGCCTGCAGACCGAAAGGTCCCAGGTTCGATTCTGGTCAAGGGCATGTACCTTGGTTGTGGGCACACCCCCAGTAGGGGGCGTGCAGGAGGCGGCTGATCAATGTCAATAATATATATATTGATGTGAGAGACACATGTCGATTGGTTGCTTCCTGCACGAGCCCCAACCAGGGCCCAGGCTGGGGAGGAGCCTGCAACTGAGGTGCGTGCCCTTGACCGGAATTGAACCCAGCAGGCCGACGCTCTATTCCCTGAGCCCAATGGGCTAGGCTGGCTGGAGCAGTGTTTATATTTAGCAAGTCTGGCCCCTCAGTCTCGTGTCCGCCTGGTGTGGGGAGCATGGCCTGCAGACCCCCTCCCGGTGGCAGGTTTCTAAAACAAACACCGCCGCCAGCAGCTTGCGCCGAAAAACAAAACGTGCACTTCCTGAGAACACGGCATTGTCTGAGAGTGGAAGTCTGCGATTCTGAAGGAAAAAACAAGGTTTTCTGCGGAGGAAGAGTGAGTCATGGGCCAGCCGACCGTGTTTCTCTGGCTTTGGGGGTCATGTGGATAGGCGCCTCCTTTCCCCTCCTTCTCACGTCCATTCTTTCTTTCTTTCCTTCTTTCTTTCTTTCTTTCTTTCTTTCTTTCTTTCTTTCTTTCTTTCTTTCTTTCTTTCATTCATTCAATTCATTCATTCATTCATTCACTCAGCTCTCTTGTGGGCTGGGTGGGACTGGGCCCGGGCCCCAAGTCTACCAAGAACCCCTGGCCGTGCACTCCTGACCACCAGCTCCTGCACCCCTAGGCCTCTCCTGACCCCAAACTGTCGGGGTCACCGTGGGAAGAACACAGGAGGCCGGCAGTGGGAAGGACTCAAACTGATGAGGTCACACGGCTACTCCAGCACCCAGGGGTGGGGGGTCAGGTTTTAAAGGCCTCTGGGCAGGCTTTTTGGGGGGGGGGATGCTCGGGGCGGCCTGCCTCCTGGGCACGTCCAGAGGGGAAAGTGCCTGGCCTTAGCAGACAGAATGTGGTCTGAGCCAGTGGTCGGCAAACGGCGGCTTGGGAGCCACAGGTGGCTCTTTGGCCCCTGGAGTGTGGCTCTTCCACAGAATACTGCGGCCTGGGCGAGTCTATTTGGAGAAGCAGCATTAGAAGAAGTTTCAGTTTAAAAAATGTGGCTCTCAGAAGCAATGTCCATTATTGTCCTGTTGCTATTTGGCTCTGTGGACCGATGAGTTTGCCGACCGCTGGTCTAAGCGAAAGAGCATGTCGGTTGCGACATGCTCTCCAGGGGAGTTTCCAGGGGACAGGCTGACGATTGGCTTATTGGATCAGGCCCAACGCCAACCACTGGCCCACGTGCCCTGGAGGAGGGTGGAGAGTGCCCACGTCTCAGGCAGAGCCGCCAGGAAGGCCTCGGGGGCTGAGGCAGGCCGGCACCGGCCACATGGAGAGACAGAGTGTGTGTCCCCGAGAGTCCACCAGAGCGTCTCCATGTTGTCTCTGAGACCCACAGTTTGAGAACCGCTGCACTAGCGCCAGGCCTGGGGGACAGGCTGCCCTGGGACAGGCAGCAATGTGTGCGGGGTGCTGGCTGGGGTCTCCCAGGTGCTGGCAGCTTCTTCCCCCTCCCGCCTCCCCCTCTTCCCCAGGGACCCAGGCAGCCTCGCACTGAGGGAGGGGGGCACCGGGAACCCCGGAGAGCCTTCGCACTGAGCGGGGAGCTAAGACGCCTCTGGGGGCCACCTGTGTGAGCGTCGATCTGTGGGCGCTGCCCTCTTCTCCTTCCGGAAGCTGCTGCAAACTCGGGGCCCGGTCCCACCGGCATGAAAAGGACACTTGGGGTCTCCAGGAGGGAAACCCAGCCGCCCCCCAGAGACAGGAGGAAAGCAGAGGGTCACAGGTCGGAGAGTGACCTCTCTAAGGGGGGGTCACGCGTCTTGGCAGACTGGGCACAAAGCCAGCCTCTCCAGATCGGTCGGCAGGAGGCTGTCTAGCCCCTCGGCATTCCAAGCATTCTTCGGGGGTCCTGGCGGCTGGGGGTGGGGGCGGGGCTTTGTGCGGGAGGAAGCGGCTGCCGACTGCAGACCCTTTGTCTGGCTGCCAGCTCTGCCTTCCTCGACCCCGAGGTCTGACCAGCTGGGGGGAGGGTTGGGGACAGAGGTCGGGGGCTGGTGTCCCTGGGAACCAGGCTGAAGGCAAAGCCCAGTCCCCCCAACTTGTGCCCCTCGTTCCAGAAGGAGCACTTCAGGGGGAGGTGGCTCTGCCCCGTGGAGAGGACTGGGGCCCGAGGGCCACCCACGGGGGTTTGGGTCCCAGCCCTGCTGCTTCAGGAGGAGGCGGCTTTCTCCCAGTGACATCAGCTCTCAGTGCTGGTTTTGTCACCTGTGCACTGGGCTCACAGTGCTCGGCAGATACTGTCACTGTCACCGAGAGGTCTGAATGTGTGTGTGTGAGCGCGGTGCCTGTGGGCAGGAGGGGCCTGGGCTGGAGCGCCACAGCGGGGAGGCAGAGGGTCAGGCAGGTCCCTGTGTTAGGCCCAGAGTTCGGGGTCCCCAATAATCCACCACTAAGGAGCCTTTTCCGATGCAAAAGCAAAGAGTCTTTATTCCAACCCGGGTTTGGCTCTCAACCTCTTTCTGGTGCAGCAGTGAGAGGAGAGAGGGAGCTGGGCGGGAACAGTGAGTTCTATGGGGCAGGATAATTATGGGGCTTAGGGAAGTGACGAGGGTGACAGAGATTGGGCACTTGAATTAGGGTCTTTCTGTGGTTTAGCATCATGAGGCCCCTCGCTGTGTTCCTGGAGCTTCATTGGTCCATTTGGGCGGTGGTTGGGGAAGCTAGGACACGGCTGGCACACCTGTGGCCACTCCCAGAAAAGGGAGGGGGTTTAGGCAGGGGGCCCAGCCCTAGAGGACAAGATGGAGGGGAGTTCATTTCCTTTCACCTGGTCCCTGCGGGAGGCAGGGTTGGTACTGTGTGAGCTGACCAGCGGGCACCAGTGCCTGCACCGTCGAAGGCCCGCGGGAGAGCACTCTCAGTGCCTCTGACTTTGCAAGCCTGACCGGTGCCCGCTAGTCGGGTGCCCGGAGGAAGGCATGGAGCCAGGCCAGTTCGGCAAAGCCGGGCGAAGGAAGGTCTGCCCCACAGAGGCCACTGCCCTCGTGCCAGGCCCGGTGAGAGAGCCATGACACGCCGCTCCACACACAGAGGAGCGCTGTTTCTGGAACCAGAGGGAGAATGAAGTGCGGGGTGTCCAGGACCAAAGGAGGGACAGGCCTGGGGGCCAGCAGCCCCAGGGGGACCGAGGGCTAAAGGGGGGCCAGCTGAGGCCACGGGTGGGGGTCGGCTCCACTCGGGGGGGAGTGGGAGAGAGTGGTCTGGCCGGTCATAGCTGTGCACCCTGCCATGGGCTGCCTAAGAGGTGGGCAGCTCCCCATCCTGGCAGAACCCAGCTGGGACTGGAAGCCACTGTCAGAAGAGCTTCTGTCTTAGGAAGAAGGCAGGACAGCGCTGCTGGGCTCAGTTGCATCGACCATCACCGTTCCATTTCTGGTCAGGGCACATGCTGATCCCCAATGTGGGGCATCCCCAATGTGGGGCATGCAGAAGACATGATCAATGATTCTCTCCCATCATTCATGTTTCTATCTCTCTTTCCTTCTCCCTTCCTTTCTGATATCAATAAAA
>PVJN01058538.1:0-12124 GCA_004026805.1 Lasiurus borealis | reverse complement strand
TTTGGCAACACCGTCCTCTAGATTTGCTTTGCTTTTTGTCCTCTTCACTCTTCTCTGCGCTTGGCTGACTTGCCATTGTTTTGGAGACAATTTCAGCAGAAAAAGCCCATATTTAATGTACTCTTTAAGGAGGAATTCTGTTTTTGATATTTCACTACTCAAAGGAAACAAAAATATAATTAGATATATCTGTGTGAAACCATGCTCACTTTTTATAAAATCGTTTTTACAACATTCATTCTCTTTATTGTGTATTTACTTAACAAAAATTCTAAGTATGCCCATGAAAATAGAAGCACCAATAAAATATGATATAAGAAGAAATAATCAGTAGAAAATTTATTTGAATAACACATGCCCCAGGATATGCACAGGTAGGGTAGACTGATGATAGTTTGACTCTACTTACATTTTTTTCCGAGAGAAATTGTTGTATTACATGTTAGACAGAAGGAGACATTAGAAGATAGCAAAAGATGGTACTTGTGTGAGGAGAAGAAAGGACACTAACACTCAGTGAGCACCTACTATGTACTGGGCAATATTTAGGACATGCTACAGACACAATTTCATCCTCCATACAGCACTTTAAAACAGTTATTATCATTCCTATCTTTTGGAAGAAGAAATGATTGACTTGCAAAGTCATCTGTCTGGTAAATGGTAGAGCCCAGCATTAAAACCTGGATTGAAAGCCTTTTCCTAGTCTCACATGGCTTTCCTATAATCAGATTTCAAAATGGACACAAAATGAATCCTATATAATAAAACCCTAATAGGCAAATCGACTGAATGGTGGAATGACTGGTTGATATGATGTGCACTGACCACCAGGTGGCAGATGCTCAATGCAGGAGCGGTGCTCAACCAGAAGCTGGGCTCATGGCTGGTGAGCACAACAGTGGTTGTGGGAGCCTCTCCTGCCTCTGCTGCAGGCAGACGGTAAGGAGTGAGGGGTTTTGGACTGTGAGAGCTCTGAGCTGTGGGAGGGATGTCTGACTGCCGGCTTAGGTCCGATCAGGTGGACATCCCCCAAGGGGTCCCAGACTGAGAGAGGGACCTCCTCCAGTGCATGAATTTTGTGCACTGCACCTCTAGTGTTTAAAATAACAATGAAAGCTCTCAGAAAAGTGATCTCCACCCTTTTCCTTCTGAGCCTTCCTTATTCACACACGGTCTTCAATATTCAATACCCTTATGGATATTACTCCTTTATCAGTATCTTCAGCTTCAGTACTTCTTTGGGTCAGAAGCATCCTACAGCCCTGGTGTGTGAGTGATATTCAAGAGTCAAACCTGGATGTTTTCACCCTGGTTGGTGTAGCTCAGTTGGTTGAGAATCAGTCTGTGCACCGAAAGGTTACTGGTTCAATTCCCAGTCAGGGCACATAACTTGGGTTGCAGGCTCAGTCCTAGTAGGGGGCATGCAGGAAGCAGCAAATCGATGATTTACTTTCACATAGATGTTTCTCTTTCTCCCTCTTCTTTCCTCTCTCTCTAAAAAAATCTTAAAAACAAACAATCCAAAAAGCCCTGGATGTTTTCTTCTATTGTCAAGTGTATCTTACTTGATTTAGGTTAAATATCTAAAGAAGCTCATAGATCACCAGTCACAAGATGGTGGGAGCCCTTCATTATACCACCACTTAGCCTCTCAGGTGTGACTCAGTGATTGAGCATCTACCTATGAGTCAGGAGGTCCAGGTTCGATTCCCAGTCGGGTCACATGTCTGTGTTGCGGGCTCGATCCCTGTAGGAGGTGTGCAGTGGCAGCCATGTTTCTAACTCTCTCTCTCTTTTCCTCACTCTCCCTTCCTCTCTGAAATCAATAAAAATACATTATATATTTTTAAAAAGAAAGAAAAACAGAGTTAATTTTAGCTAGAATTGCCCAGCTTCCAAGCAAAAGCTGAAGAGCCAGCCTCCTTTCCCTTTGTAAACAGATTTCCAGGCCTCCCTGCGGAAGAGGGTCACCATAGCCATGAAGAGAGAATGAAATAATAGATAGCAGGCACTTGCGTCCTTGGCTCTATTACCAGCTGGCTTCTGCACCTTGCTGAATGATGAGACTCGACAACCATCAGCAAGTTCGCTTCAGAGAGGCCATTGGGCATAAATACAGTACTCTACTCAACCACAGGCAGCTACTCTAGTTCTATAAATAGACAGAGCGAAGGAGAGAAGGGAATTCTCCCTCTTGGGAGCGCCATCAACTAGCTCATAACGTAGACGGGGCTACTGTGGCCAGCATGTGTTTGGAAACATACATTTTGTTAGAAACAACTGGTTTCAAAGAAGCTGTCCTCCAGGTCATCTGCTGCATTTTAGACAAGCTGGTGTCCTTCTCCCCCCAAAAGCCAGGACATATGGTAAGTTTAACTCTTGGTATGAGAGCAGGGCTAACCATTCTCAAAAGAAAAAAGTTCTAGCATGCTTTGATTCCAAGACTACAGAATCTCCTGAAACACTGAAATGACTGCCCAAGCATGATGACAGAAGGAAGTTTCTTCAGATATTTAAAGTGAGATCCATGTGACCATGGAAGAAAGCATCCAGGTTTGAAAAAACTAAATACTGAGAGCGTGGCGCTTGGTATCACCATTTTTTCTCAATTTTGTCATTGTTGTTGTTTTTTTTTTTTTTTTTGGTTATTTTGATCTGGGTTTTAAATATCAATGCTAGGTTCATTTAAGAGTGAGAATAAATATACAAAATACTGCCATATGTAATTGTAAGGTAATTGTAAAATGAATCCCCTATGTAGAGATGTTAAAATGTGTGAAGAAATGTGCCTTAGAATGAAAGAGAAAGGACACTTAGAGACAATAATCTGTTTACTCCTAACATTGGTTTTCTTCTTTTCAAAGAATTTCTTGGCTTCTGTACTGACAAATTAGAGAAAGGTTTCCGCCAGGGACCACTCTACTCTCCTGATACACAGTCAGAGATGATCCTCAATCAACAGATTACTCATTTTAAAAGTGTGGTCATGAAAAATATATTTTAAAAATATATATATTAAAAAAATATATTAAAAAAAAAAAAGCCGAGACCGGTTTGGCTCAGTGGATAGAGCGTTAGCCTGCGGTTCGATTCCGGTCAAAGGCATGTACCTTACTTGCGGGCACAACTCCGGCAGGGAGCGTGCAGAAGGCAGCTGATCGATGTCTCTCTCTCATTGATGTTTCTGACTTTCTATCCCTCTCCCTTCCTCTCTGTAAAAAATCAATAAAATATATTTAAAAAAAATAAAAGTGTGGTCATGTATATGAAACCATCACCAGTAGGAGTTATTCCCACGCAGGTCTTGCTAGGGACAAAGGGGACTGAGGGGGGTGTGCACACCCAGAAAGAAGAAGTTGGCATTTGGCCTCACCTCTTCACCGCCTGCACCTCCATGGTCGCTTTCTTGAGCTCGGCCGTTATTTGGAGCTTGTTTATAGTTTCCTGTGCTGCGCTGAGAAGGGACACGTTTGTTAGTTTGTTTGTTTCTGAGACATGGAAAAGAAGAAAGAGGGAGGCAAAAAAAAAAAAAAAACCGATGTGGCGAGAGTGAAAAACACGAACATTTTAAGGGCGTCTACGGATCTCTGGTCATTTTCTCGAAGGAACTCTTCAAAGGCAATGGCGTCTTCCTGGAGCTTTGTTTCTGCTCTGTAGATTTGCCGTTCCCTCATCAATATGTGCTTATCATACCTGGTGATTGCATTCCTTTTGGTTGACAGAGAATACTGGGAACATTGGAAACAGAAGCGCATCGAGAACAGAGTTCACATTTCTGGCACATGTCAACAGTCTCACAATAAAGGGGAAAGTAACCTGCATTCTAAGCGGGCGTTTGGGTTAGAAACAATGGGGGGCCCACATGGTGGGGCGATGGCCTCTATCTGGGAGATCAGAGAAGGGAGACTAATTCCTCTCTTTCGCTTTTACGAAGAGGCTCAATGTGGCTCCAAAATGGCTGGTCCCCACAAATCAATAGTAGCTACACATTGCCCCAAAGAACAAGTCCACCTGGTGTTACCCACAGTGTCCACCTATTTTCTTGGAGCACTAGAGACCGGCTGTCTGCAGCCTCAGAGGCTCCTCCCACAGGAGGTACCAAGGGAGAAACTTGGACATCATGCTTCTATATTTTTAACTTCAGAATAGAAGGATCCAGTTGGGCTTTTAATGCCATGCTTGGAAAATAAACTATAAGTAAACAGAGCCACATACATTATAACATAAATGAACTAAAACCATATACATGAAATAATTTTAAAGTAACACAACTAATAATTAGATACTACATGTTTATTTTTAAAAAAGTATTCCATTTATTACTTTATTCACCAAGTATTGAGGACTACTGTGTGCTAGGGCTTTACCCACTACCCCCACCTCCCCAGTGGTGTTAATAGAGCAATGAACAAAATAGACAAAATTGCTCTGGCAGGGTGTCCATTCCAGTAGATGGGGGGAGTCTGTTAAAAGGGATAAGGAGTCCAGTGGGGAAAAAAAAGAAAAAAAAAAGTCCAGTGTGTAAGGGCAGGGGTTGCCATTATGTGCAGCCAAGGAAAGCCTCCCTGATCTGGTGAAATTAAACCGACACTGGAAGGACGGAGGAGCAAATCATGCGGACATCAGACATCGGGGGAAGGAGTGTTCTCCCAGAAGGAAGAGGCTCGAGGCTCTGAGGCAGCGGTTCTCAACCTGTGGGTCGCGACCCCTTTGGGGGTCCAACGACCCTTTCACAGGGGTCGCCTAAGACCATCGGAAAATGCAGATATTTACATCACGATGCATAACAGTAGCACAATTTCATGGTTGGGGGTCACCACCACATGAGGAACTGTATGTAAGGGTCGTGGCCTTAGGAAGGTTGAGAACCACTACTCTGAGGCCACAGCATGGTTATGTGTCCCAGGAACAGCAAGGAGGCCTGTGTGTCTGGAGCAGAGGGAGCGAAAGAGAGATGAGAAATGAGATCAGAGAGAGAGAGAGAGAGAGAGAGAGAGAGAGTGCTGGACACCAGATAAGTCATTCACGGTCTTCAGCAGAGGAGGGGCGTGGCTGAGAATAGACTTCTAACGCTGTGTGGAGAACAGACTGACCACAGAGTGGGGAAATGTGTAAGCAGGAGACCAGTGTTTTGAAGTTATAAGAATTCATGCAAGAGATGCTGGTGATATGGACGACAGTGCAGCAGTGGTGCGTGAGCAAATATTTAAAAGTATATTTGGATAGGGGCTGTGAGGAGGTGGCGTTGAGGACAATGCCACTACTCCCCCCACCTACTGTGGCCGTGGAATTGCTGTTTACCGAGACAGAGAGCAAGCACCGCATGAGATGCAGATTTTCAAGGAGAGCGAAGGCTGTAACAGGGGCAGCATTTTTAGAAACGTGAAGTCTGAGCTGCCTGGTGAGCATCTCTAAGCGGAGATATGAAGAACTACAGTTGCATTTGTGAGTCTGAAATTCAGGCCAGAGGGTTAGGCTGCAGGAACCCATTGCAAGTTGCTAACATGGAGGTGGAATTTAACCTGGGGTGTGGAGGAGGGGAGATGGGGCAAAGGGTGAGAAGTGAGCCCCGGGCCATCCCAACATTTACACATCAAGATGGAGAGGACAAGGAAAGAACACTGGGAAGGAGGGAGCAGCCGGTGACCTGGAACAACCAAGAGACAGGGGGTCCTGGAAACCAGCCGAAGAAAGTGTCCCAAGAAAGAGGAAGTGACCCAATGGGTCACAATTCACTTTGGGCAGCATCACAGCCCTGGGCAACCGTGACGAAAGTGGTTTTGGGGTAACGATGATGGTCAAAGCCTGATGGAAGCGGGTGTAGGAGGCGAGAGGAAGGGCAATAGAAAATGTGGCAACGTTATGCAAGAAGTCTTCTATTTGTCTACGGCGAGAAACATTACTTGTACTACCTGGAGCAGAAACCTGCCTCTCTGGTCATTAATAAATTCGTGGAGAGACCTTTTGGCGTCTGCACCTTTAAAGAAAATTGAAACGGACTTAGGTTTAGTTCATGATCCCTCCAAGATGTATCAACTAAAGGCTAGGGAATTAAATCATTGCACACATTATGTACCGTATCTGGACTTGAAGACTAATTTAATAAGAGTACCTACCATTTCTTTTGGGTCCGTATTATTCCAGGAATTTTCTTAGACACCTTAAGTCATCGTTTTATTTAATCCTCACAAGAACCCCATTAAGGTCCTATCCGCATCCTGAATGGGAGGCCCCGAAGCTTCAGAGATGTGAGATGCTTGTCCATGATTACACAGCTGAGGAGGATTGTATTTTAAATGAAAATGCCCAAGAACCTGATCTGTAAAATCAGCAGAAACTGATTTCCATGGCTGATGGAGGCCACATTGCTTTGGATAATGCCAAGCAATTTTACTATCGCCTTTCTAAGAGCCTTTTTTACCTCTTTTACTCTTAAGTGGCCCGTCACTCTGTGAGTCAACTGTAATGTCACACCTCCTGGCTGCTAGCTCAGAGCTGTGAGAATGGCGGGGATTTTGTAAGTGAGCCGTTTTGTGTAGAACTCTTTCTAGAACATGTCACGTGTCATTTAAAATGTTCTTGATGTCTTAGGGTTCACTAGGCGACAAGAGGGGACCTGAAGACATGAGACACAGACTAAACCGAGACCTGCTCTGTCAGGTTTGCTGCTATTTCACACAGCAGGCCAGATCATGCACCTCCGAGAGCCTCTAAATAAATTAACATACTGCCCTTCCCCACACTAATTATTGATTAATTAGGTTCCTTCCTAAATGGTCTTCTTGTTCTCTGAAAAAATTTTTTTTTCACAATTTTAGAAAGTACCTGGACTTTGTGACCTAGAGAAATGTTTATGTTAATTAGAGCAAATCCTGAGTACTGATCTTCCTTCCTTCCTTTCTTCCTTCCTTTCTCTCTTCCTCCCTTCCTCCCTTCCTTTCTGCCTTTTTAAATTTAAACTTTTGCCTAAGACTCATTTTGGCGGAAGATTTTATCAGTCCATCATCCTGGTATTAGTCCACTTTAGGCTTGTAAGTTTCAAACTGCTTTGTCTCATTTGTGGGCACTTCTTGATCTCATAGGTAGGAGATGGCCATGATGTCCTGATCCCCAGACTGCTCTCTGTCACAGACAGTAATGAATAGCTTGTAGTATGTTCTCATGTTGCCTGCACAGGTCATTAAAACAGGTTATGTCTTTGCAACAAGAGGCTAGTATTTAATTCCATTAGTCTACTGATTCTGGATATGTGAGTTGTACTACCCTTTACCTCTTTACACACAGTATGCCACAATTGCCTAATCCTCACAGCTTCCAACTACACGGTAACATTTAGTCTAGTCCAGTGGTCCGAAAACTCATTAGTCAACAGAGCGGCAAACCGTGGCTCTCGAGCTGAGGTTTGCCGACCACTGGCCCAGATCATCAAAACTTCTCTTTAGAACAGTGGTTCTCAACCTTCCTAACGCCTTGACCCTTGCATACAGTTCCTCATGTGGTGGTGACCTCCAACCATGAAATTTTGCTATTGTTATGCATCGTGATGTAAATATCTGCATTTTCCGATGGTCTTAGGCAACCCCTGTGAAAGGGTCATTCGACTCCCAAGGGGGTCGCGACCCACAGGTTGAGAACCACTGCTTTAGAAGGATTTCTCTTAAATTCAGTTCTAGATGTAGAGGTAGACTTGAATTTCAATAGCCAGAGCCATTACCTTTAACGCTATGTGATTTTGGCAGTGACTTCCTTCCTTAGAGCCATGAAAATGAGTAACAGTCTATGTCTTGGGAAAGTATGCTTTCTTATTTAAAACAGATTTTTTTCCTCCAGAATCAATCCTCATATACAACCCCCACCACCGTATTAGGAGACAGCACGCTTTGTGTTTCTCACCTCCAGAAAAGCCAGCAAGGCTGAGATGAGTGGGAGATACTCAGAACAATGTTTTTAAACCAACAACCCTTTAGACTAACCTTCTGTTATTCTGAGGACAAGAGTAGGATCCAGCCCAAACTTTTCAAAGGAGGAAGCAGCTGCATCGGCGTGTGCTATTTCGCTCAGGTGTGAACGACTCTTCATTCGAGATGAAAAGGTCGACTTTTGGTACAATTTCCTGCTGCGGTTCAGGGCTTTTTCCTGCCCAAGTGGGAAAATTTAAAAAGATTTCTAACATACGAAAATGGCATTGTCTTAAAATAGTGATCCTGTATAAAAACGGCATTTGCAACAAGTACTCTTTCTCACTACCAGTACACGGAACAGTCTCAAGTTCTTACCTCTGAAAAACGGTGTTTAGTTTTCAGTTCCTTCTTGCATGAAGCGGAGCACAAATGTAGAAACACTCAACCTTGACTATAAATAACCATTAAAAAAATAGCCTCCCGGTTTCGTGAATCTTTTTTTATTTTAATTTTGGATACTTTCAATCAAACTATAGGACACATGCACCAAATCATCATCCTACAGATGATCGATGATGGAGTATTGCTGGGTATTTTTCTCATCTCTTATTTCTAAGAATAAGGAACGTAAACCTTGTGAAATCTGGGTCGTGCGATGTAATTGCCAGGTGCACCGCAAAGTGAGCCTCATCGCTGATGTAGCTTCAGACCACGTAATTCCAAAGTGACACCCTCTTCTCCACTCTTATTTCGTCTTTCTTCCCTGCTCCCCAACACACCTATATACAGGCTCTTTTCTGTATCTGCCTGGCAGATTTTTACTTCTTCTTTTTTTTAAAATATATTTTATTGATATTTTTACAGAGAGGAAGAGAGAAGGATAGACAGTCAGAAACATTGATGAGAGAGAAACATCAATCAGCCGCCTTCTGCATCCCCCCCATGGGGGACGTGCCAGCAATCAAGTACATGCCCTTGACCGGAATCGAACCCGGGACCATTCAGTCCGCAGGCCAATGCTCTATCCACTGAGCCAAACCGGTTTTGGCAACTTATTCTTAACAATGCTGCTTCTGTTTATCTCCTCAGTGGAGGCACGCACGCGCACACACACACACACACACACACACACACACACACCACCACCACCACCACACTCCACCATCACCACCTCTCCCTCTTCTCTCCAACATTCATTTTCTTCAGATTACCTTTGTATGCCTCTACTCCTGTATTTCATCAACTCTAAAATGCCATTTATTGTAAGGTGCACTATTCTTTTATGCACTGCCAATTATGCATGACATCCCATCTAGGGAAGCCTGGAGCACAATTTCGGAAATGAGAACATGTGAAAAAAAAATGAGGCCGTTAAAATCAAGGAAGGGCCCAGGCTGGGTTGGCTCGGTGAATAGAGCATTGGCCCACAGACCCAAGGGTCCTGAGTTTGATTCTGATCCAGGGCACATAACTCCGATGCAGGCTCCTTCCTGGGCTGGGGCCTGGTCAGGGCATGTGCAGGAGGCAACCAATCGATGTCTTTCTCTCAAATCGATATTTCTGTCTGTCTTTCCCTCTCTCTTCCACTCTTTCTAAAAATATCTTTGGTGAAGATTAAAAAAAAATTTAAAAAGTCAAAAAGCATGCTTAATTGTGGACTATGCCTCTGGCATAAGTCTGATGTTCAGACCATTACTACAGTGAAAACATGTAACATCACCCGGTGGCAATCAATGTGTTTCTCTCACATCGATATTTCTGTCTTTCCCTCTCTCGTTCACTCTCTAAAAAATCAATGAAAAGGTACCCTCAGGTGAGGATTTTTTTTAAAAAAGAAAAGGATTACACTAAACTGTTATGATTGGCAGATCAACGATTTTCTATAAAAAATAAAAATAAATTAAAAAATCAAGGAAGTAAGGGGTGTACCCATACTGTCACAGTGGATTGTAGTGGTGTTGTGTGTCTGTCTTCCACCATAAGGGGTGATCATAGGTCCCCACCATGGGCTGGGTGCTGTTCTGTCTTGTATGTGTGTGTGTGTGTGTGTGTGTGTGTGTGTGTGTGTGTGTGTACACACCAACTCCCAGCACTGTGTGGTGCATGCCTCAATATCTGACACAGTGCCTTACCCCAGCAAAGTTCATAAAAGGGATGGATGAGGGGATATGTTTCTAACATTACCTTTTCAAATCCCAGTTGGGATTTTAATAAAACCTTACCTGCCTCCTTGCCTCGATTTCATTTTCTTTGAAAAGAAACAGATCGTTGAAAAAGATCTTATATGGCTTTCCCTTTTTGATCCGGTCATCGCTTACTTTATCTATTAAGAAAAAAAAAAGAAGAAGAAGAAGAAATTTTTGTCATCTCACCTCTGCCAACCATCTGGCTCCCACCAACCAGGAGAGAGAGTGGGATCCATGGGAGGAGGGTCCAATCAGCCAGTCACCTCTCAACTGGAAGTGGGGCCTGGATGTCGGGAGCAGGAGCCTTAGCCCATCTGTCTGTTTTCCATGGCAGTGAGCACAGTGCTCAGAGATTCATGGGGCATGAGACTATATCTGTTGTGTCAGTAGATAAGGGGGCTTATTACAGGATAGCGGGATCATATTATGAGGTATTATCGTGTTGATTCTTCCCATCCCTACAAATACACCCACCATTACCCTTATACCACTATTTCCACCACAATAGACACATCCCATGCCCTTAGGGAGATCCTCAGGCCAGACCAGAGTCCTAAAAAAAGTCAAAGACAATGAGTGCTGGCGAGGATGTGGAGGACTTGGACCTTCATACACGGCTGGTGGGGGTGCAAAATCATGCAGCCACTTTGGAAAGCAGTCTGGCAGTTCCCCAAAAAGTTGAACACAGAGCTGCCCTATGCTGTAACCGTTCCCTTCCTAGCTATATACCCAAGAGAAGTGAAAACATTGGTTCACCCAAAAACGTGTACACGAAGGTTTATAACAGTTAACTTTGCTAAATCCTTCACAGTTCTTGGCAAAGAAATATACATTCTTTAGTAAGACAGGGATTGTCCGACACATGCTATTCTACTGTTCTGAACCTTGTGTTTATTTGTTTTAGTTAGTAATATATTTAGGAGTTCTTTTTATATCAGCATTTGTATATTTTTCTCATTAAAATGGAATAGTGCCGTGGTTGGTTTGGATCACTGGATAGAGCATTGGCCTGCAGACTCCAGGGTCCCAGGTTCAATTCCTGTCAAAGGTCCCAGGTTCAATTCCTATCTGGGTTGTGGGCTTGGTCCCCAGTGTGGGCTATGCCCAGAGGCAGCTGATCAATAATTCTCTCTCATCATTGATGTTTCTATCTCTTTCTCCCTCTCTCTTTCTTTCTGGAATCAATATATATATTAAAGGAATAGCTATCTAGTATCCCATTTCTTGGATGTATCATACTTTATGTAACTACTCCCATATCAATATGGTTGATCTTGGCCTTTTGCTATTATAAACAACGAGAGGCCCAGTGCATGAAATTTATGCACCAGGGGGTGGGGGAGAGGGGTGTCCTTCAGCCTAGCCTGCACCCTTTACAATCTGGGACCCTTTGAGGAATATTCAACTGCCCATTGAATAAACGGGCAGATAACGCTCTCACAATCCAGGACTTCTGGTTCTCAACTGCTCACCTGCCTGCCTTCCTGATTGCCCCTAACCACTTCTGCCTGCCAGCCTGATCATCCCCCTAACTACTCCCCAGAGCCTGATTGATGCCTAACTGCTCCCCTGTCAGCTTCTTTGACCTTAACTGTCCTCCCCTGTGGGCCTGGTCAGCCTTAACTGCCTTCCCCTGAAGACCTGGGTCTCCCTCAACTGCCCTCCCTTGCAGGCCCAGTCATTCCCAACTTTCCTCCTCTGCCAGCTTTGTCACCCCTAACTGCCCTCCCCTGCAGGCTTGATCACCCCCAACTGCCCTCCCTTGCAAGACCAGTCCCTCCCAACTGCCCTCTCCTGCTGGCCATCTTGTGGTAGCCATCTTGTGTCTACATGAGGGCAGAATCTCTTGACCACATGGGGGCAGTCATCTTGTGTGTTGGAGTGATGGTCAATCTGCATATTGCTCTTTTATTAAATAGGATAGTGGCCTGGTGCACTGGTGGGATCCAGCTGGTTTGTCCTGAAGGGAATCCTGGATCAGGGTGGGCTCCATCTCCCTTGGGGTGTGGGGTGGCTTGGGTGAGGGGCCTGTAG
>PVJN01058537.1:0-12124 GCA_004026805.1 Lasiurus borealis | reverse complement strand
AGTTACAACCAAGAGTTGGCCTGACCTCAGCTGTTCAGTATTTTGGATAATTAATGCTGTTTTTTAGCTTGCCTTAGAATACTTAGAAATACCTATAAAAATTGAACTTCAACAGGAAAAATCAAATTTGGTTTTATTCATGAGTCACAGTTAAAATGCCCACAGAGGCCAAGTAAGGAATGAAAATCAATGTATGGAACTGAGCAGGAGCAAAACAATAGCACTAGTGTGGTGATAAACACCACTGACACACAGGCTCAGGGCTGGGAAATAACAGGAGAGTAATGAAAACTGTAGCAAAGTATAGAACACATTTCTTCTTGAGCCATTTGATGCCATGTCTTCAGGTATTTCCAAGGCTAGCTATGGTTTGCCCATCTTGCTAGAGTTCCCAAAATGACTTATTTATTTAAAAATATAATAGTACACAACTATCACACAGTTAAAAATCATTAAAAATTTTGTGCAAATAACAAATCTGTATAAAAATATAATGCAAATGCATGAGCATGTGTGCGTGCGCACACACACACTCAGGGCACCCACACACTCGGGGTACAATGCCAAGGGATTAAAGAAAGCTGACTTAGTTAATATATAAAAAACTGAAAAACATGAGCTGAGTCCAGTGGGAAAGGGGACATTATCCTGCTTTGCTTTCATCCTTCATGCTCCTAGACCATCTCCTACGAGTGTTTTGGCTTTGTGTTTTGGGTTTAAGTCATCAAGAGGTTACAGTGAAGAAGGTGGGTTTATTGTTCACTTCTCCTCTGCCTATAGAAGAGTTATTTCATTGTAAGCCATCCCTTGTTGGTCCTATTATTTTCTAATGCAAAAGCTTTCTTGGTTTACCTGCAAACCCAAGTCCTAGCTCTTTAAAAAATACACACACACACACACACACACACACACATTTCAGAGAGGATGGAAATGGGAAAGAGAAGTAGAAATATCAACAATGAGAGAGAATCATTGATCCGTTGCCTCCTGCATGTCCCACATTGGAGATAGAGCCCACAACCTAGGCATGTGCCCTGACTGGGAATCAAACCATGACCTTTTGGTTCATAGGTCAACCTCAACCACTAAGCCACTCTTCAGTTCAGGCCCAGCAAGCTTCCCAGATGTGCTCTGCTGCCACACACACACTCAGCTTTCACCTGATGGTCCTTCTCACAATCCCTTGTAGCCCACTGCCGTATTGCTCTATCTCTAAATGAAGCTTTTTTTCTTTATTTCTCTCTGTCAAACACCGACTTATCCATTAAAATCCACCTTCTGTAGGAATCCCTCTAAGAACAAACCAGTCCAGGGTGATTTCATATTTCTCTAAATTTCACATGAAATCATAACAACAATGATGATGTTCATAGCCAACACATCTCATTTACTTCTAGCCAATGATTCTCTCTGAAACAAATATTATTATTAACCCTCATTTTACAGGTGAGGATTTTGGGAATGTGGGAAAAGAAATCTTTTCTGATAGAAAAATAACAAGGGGGAATATCATTGACAACTTTGAGTATTTGCTCATCCCCAAACCAGTTACTGTGGTCAGGCCTTGTATTACATACTGATGTTAGGGAGGTCAGATGAGCCAAACCCCAAATCATATTGATAGATATCAGAAGGGAGGCAAGATTCCAAAGTGTAAGAAAGAATGCTATGTCTTGTTCTCATGTGGAGACTGTTAACTCTCTAGCTCCTGATGCAAGATTACTGCAACCCCCAGCTTTCCTTACTTAAGTAAAGCGAGACTTCTGGCTAAAATAATGCAGGGAGTCCACACTTTATATACCTTCTCTGCTACAGCCACATAAAAAGGAAAGATAAATATAAGATTTTTTAAAAATGGGTATATAAATAAAGTAAATATCTTTGTAGATTAAGAATAACCAAAAAAAACAACACTCTGAGCAGAGCTGTAGTTGGTAGACATAGGGCAGTTTCAATATTTAAAGTTAAGATCAAGTTGGACTCTTCTTATTTTTAATTCAGTTCCCAGTTTTCTATATTATTAATCCTTCTGACAATGTGACATGACATGAAAGAAGACTGGGGCAAAAAACTATTACTGACCAACAACTAGGACTAGGACTTTATTAAGATGAAAGTCTACTTGCCAAAACCAGATTAGTTCAGTGGATAGAGCGTCAGCCTACAGACTCAAGGGTCCCAGGTTTGATTCCAATCCGGGGCATGTACCGTAGTTGTGGGCACATGCCCAGAATGGGATGTGCAGGAGGCAGCTGATCAGTGTTCCTAACTCTCTATCCTTCTCCCTTCCTCTCTGTAAAAAATCAATAAAAATATATTTTTTAAAAAAGATGAAAGTCTACAGATCTAATACAGGTTTTTAATAAAGTTTCCTGCTGACTCACAAACTGGATCTGTACTATCCCCAGTATTAAAAGATGAGTCCTCAAAATGCCATTATAAATTCTGGTCTGGATAGAACTACATAGTGAGCCAGGTAAGGCCACCACAAAGCTATTGGACAAGGAGATATGAACACAAAGTGTGGAGGGTCTTATTTAAAGACTAAAAATTAGCCTACACACTGAAATTCCAAAATATTTGAGGAAATATATAACACTAAGAAAGACTAAATAATGAGACCATGAATTTGCTCTAGATGAAAATAATTTATGAAATTGTCTTGTGAATACTTTAAAATAAGTAAGTTTAGTATTCAAGTAAAACACAATTGAATGATTTCATAAAATTTTTTAAAGGAGCAGGAGCCCAGCTGGTATGGCTTAGTGGTTGAGTGTCAATCTATACACCAAGAGGTCACAGTTTGATTTCCAGTCAGGGCACATGCCCAGGTTGCAGGCTCAATCCCTAGTGTCAGGTGTGCAGAAGGCAGCTGATCAATGATTCTTTCATCATTGATGTTTCTCTTCTCTCTCTCTCTCTCTCTCTCTCTCTCTCTCTCTCTCTCTCTTTCCCCTTCTCTAAAATCAATAAAAAATGTTTTTTAAAGGAGCAGGAAATTATGAAAAAAAGGACAAGCAGAATTCGTACTGTACACAATTTAAAAAGTTAGAACCACAATGATATTTCCCTTCATATTCACTAGGATGACTAAAATGAGAAAGTCAAATTATAACAAGAATTGGCAAGGACATAGAGAAATTAGTAAACTAGTACCCTCCCGCAGTGTTCATGGTAATGTAAAATGGTGCAACACTTTGGGAAATAGTATGGCATGTCCCAAAACAATTAAGCATAGAGTGACCATCTTACCCAGTAATTCTACTCCTAGGTATATACCTAAGAAAAATAAGAAAAATGAAAAATATATATATACTTATATATGAATGTTTATATCAGTATTAGTCACAATTGCCAAAAGATGGAAGCAACCCAAATATTGATCAATTGATGAACAGATAAAGAAATTGGGGGATATCCATATGATAGAAAATGACTTAGCTATAAAAGTAAATGAAGTACTGATATATACTACATCATGAATGAATTTTGAAAACTTTGTATTAAGTTTAAAAAACGCTTACCACAAAAGAACCATATGTTATATGATTTTGTTCATATTAGAATCTAGAATAGAGAAATCTAAAGAGACAGAAAGTAATTGGTGTTTGGTTAGAGTTGGTATGGGAGGCAAAGGGGAAAAGCAAGAATAGGGTGGTGAAAGCTAAATGGCACCAGGTACCAGATTTCTGTTTTGAGGTGATGAAAATGTCCTAAAATTGATTATGGTGATGGTTGCACATATCTGTGTCAAGCCCTGTAAAACTGTCTTAAATTTTTTTAATTTGGATTTTCCCCTTCAACAAAAATTTCTGAAGGATAATATAGATATTTGTTGAGACTGTCTGGATGAATTGCCTATAACCACTACCAGATAATGTTAATGCCCATGCCTATTCTTGTGTATAATCTCATTCTCACCACATGAAAAAGCCTGAAGGCCTCTAGGCAAGTAACACAGATTAGACGTTCAGAGACATTTAGATTCAGATTCCATCATTCAGAGTCTTTAAAAAAAATGATGGGGAAACCCAGTTATCACAAAGTTATGGTCGGAAAAAGAAATGAGACTCAAAGAACTCCCGACCCACAGCAGTCAGGAACACCTTCACCCTGGGAGTAGTATACTGTGAGTCCTGTATATCCATCTTGCATGGTATTAGCAGTAAGAGTAATTGCAAACCCATAGTGGAGGATTAGTTATGACAACATTTTAAAATGTTTTAGCATTCTTTTTAGGGTGCAATATTCAAGTGATTAGGTCTTTTGTTAAAAACAAGATAATTGATTAAGAGGAAAACTAATGATATTGATCATGATAATGATTCAAACCATGGTCCATCATGCTCAAAATCAAGAGAATCATGTTAATATAAATATTCTTTGCTATATTGAACTCAGAGTTCAAAACAGACCATCTATCACATCAAGCATATAATTGTTCACCTGAATTACATTGTTTTGTAATTTTCTTTAAATTAGATTCCTAAATTTATCTTTGTTTTGTTATTTTAATGAGTGTTAGGTATTATGGATTTAAATCTAGTTTTATGACTGTATAAATAAGTATGATATTTTTTAAAAAATGCATTAGAAGTCCATATAAATTATTTTTCTCTAACAAGGTTTTTTGCATTTCTTTGTTGTGAGGATTCAGTGAAACCATTTGTAAAGTTCCTAGGCAAGAAATGAAAATTTTAGATATGAGTAAATAACTAAATGATTGAATGTTCATGGTCTGAAATTGCAATGAAGCTAGCTAGACATGAGAGAACAGAGAACATAGGTGACCTCAATGAACTAGAATGGGTTGAGACAGATATATTTTGAATGAACAGAAATTTAAAGTTTCAAAGCCTTCTTGAAAATATTTTTAAATTATATTGGTATGCTTTCCTCACTAAACAAGATAATTTATTCTTTATTTTATGACCTAGAAACTCTCAGTGCCTCAGTTTCAGCTTTCAAAAATAGTTTTAGTATAGATCCATCATTGCAGGAAGTATGCAAAAGAGAAATTACTCTTTAAAAACTATATAGGATGTAAGGATTTTTTATGCAATATTTCTCCTTTTTCAGCTAGAGAATATATAATATGAGGCTTCTCTTGTTAATTGACCTTTGATTTCGCATATATTGTTACTTTGATGTAGGATTGATAGGCCTAAATGTTGAGTGCAGGAGAAGAGGTGAATGATTTGTCCCCTATGTGCAAAGCAGCCAGATATGTATTTGTATTAGTTTTAGAAACTTTAATGGAATGGCTGCTATGGAAAAGAAACTGGAGGAGGAATGAGGAAAGATATAAAGAGCTGAGTGAAATACTATCACCAACTTCCTAGAAGTTTATAGCCAAAGGGAAAATCAAAACTCTGTAATCCTATTTCTACAGTGGACTTCAGCACCCAGATACAATGATCAAATATAAGGCTGAGAGGACTTTTAAATACTCAGAATTCCGACGTCATCCACAGTGGTGCTGATAGCTCTCGTCTACTAATAAGTCATCCTGTAAATCCATATAATTAGTGGATTGATGTCATGACCGGGCGAGTTCCTGAGAGAATGCCTCAGGCTCTGGGCAGAGCCATGTCCTGCTAATACTTTTTTGAAACATGAGGATAAAAAGATAGTTTGAAAATTTATCAGATTAGCAATTAGAAACAAACCAGAAAAGACAGCAAACACGGGATGAAAGAATCAAGATCTCAAAGGCTGAAATATTTGGCTAAATGTTTAACAAGTTGATTACAAAGGGGGAAATGTAAGTTCCTGCACTCTGGCCCATTAAACAACACTGTCTACAAATACAGGATGGGAGAGGCATGGAACAGTGTGTGTGTGTGTGTGTGTGTGTGTGTGTGTGTGTGTGTGTGTGTTTCAGACTTGAACAGGCTTGAACTAACAGCCATACAAAGAAGAAATGTAAATTATTGATAAACAAAACTGTTTATTCTTATTTTAATCAAATTAAAACAGTAATCCCTCAATCTACCAAATTGATAATAATAGGAAAAATGTTGATTTGTATGGTTGATAAGAAGGATATGAAAGAATAGGCCTTTTCATGTCTTTCATTTTAAAAACTGAATTGATAAGTTCTGCAGGAGTTTGGTGATACACATTAGAAATCATAAATTCCTTTTATTCAAATAATTACACATCTGAGAATTTTCATAATTAAATAATTAAAAATGCACATAAGTTGCCAAAACCAGTCTGGCTTGGTGGATAGAGTATTGGCCTTCGGACTGAAGGGTTCCAGGTTTGATTCCAGTCAAGGGCATGTATCTCAGTTGCGGGCACATCCCGCAGGAGGCGGCTGATCGATGTCTCTCTCTCTTTGATGTTTCTAACTCTTTATCCCTCCCCTTTCCTCTCTGTAAAAAAGTCAATAAAATATATTTTTTTAAAATACAAATAAAAATGCACGTAAGTATTTAGCCACTGGAGATTTAATCACAGCATTTATTTCTAGCTGCACTGAAATATTATTGACACGTAACATGGAAGTTTAAAGTATGCAATGTGATGTTATATGTATATCTAGAGAGAGATGCTTACAACAAGATTAGTTAGTACATTATTCACCTTGCATATTTTTTTCTTTTTGTGGCAATAACATTTAAAATCTATTCTGTCTACTCCCTTAAGATCTTCAATTATATAATACAGTATTGTTAACTATAGTCACCATGCTGTACATTGGATTCCCCAGAACTCATTCACCATACAACTGGAACTTTGTACCATTGACCAGCATCTTCCTACTGTCCTAAGCCCCCAGCCCCCTGCAACCACCATTCTACAGTCATCCCTTGTATCTGCTAGGGATTGGTTCTAGAACTCCACCCCCTCTTCCACTCTTTCAGATCTAAAAATTCAATAGATCCTCAAGTCCTTTATATCAAATAGTATAGTGTTTGCATATAACCTATATTTGTATATAGGCTACAGCAGGATATGTCTATCCTTCACTTCACAGGGATTCAACATAGTGCTTGAAACATGGCAAATTCAAGTTCTGCTCTTTGGAACTTTCTAGGCTGGGTTTTTCTCCCCACAAATAGTTTCCATCATGATTGGTTGCATCTACAATTTCAAAACCTGAGTATACATAGGGCCAAGTGTACTCTCTCTATGTATAGTTTTGTGAATAATGTGGCAGTGAACATGAGGGTTGCTGATATCTCTTTAAGATTCTGATTTCATTTTTTTAGATATATACCCAGAAATAGGAATTGCTAGGTCATCTGTTAGTTCTATTTTTAATATTTAGATGAACATCCATACTGTTTCTAATTTATATTGTCACCAATAGTGTACAAAAACTCTCTCTTCTGCACATTCTTGCCAATACTTATTCTTGTCATTCTGATAATAGACACCCTAACAAATCTGAAATAATATCTCATTATGGTTTTAATTTACATTCTCTTAATGATTAGTAAATGATGAGCATCTTTTCATGTACCTGTTGGCTATTCATTTATCTTCTTTGGAGTAATGTTTATTCACATCCTTTATCCATCTTTTAGTGAAGTAGCTTTGTGGTTGTGGTTGAATTGTAGGATTCTCTATATATTTTGGATATTAGCCCCTTATCAGATATGCCAATACTTTCTCCCATTCTCTAGGTTGCCTTTTTTTATTGTTTCCTTTGTTGTGTAGAAACTTTTTAGTTTGATGTTGTCATACTTGCTTATTTTTGCTTTAGTGGCTTGCATTTTTAGCATTCTTGTTCTCTTTGTGTATATTGAAATGGTCTCATTTGTGTAATTAAAATAATATTTATATTTAAATGGCTTAGTGTTTTAGTTGAAAGCAAGGTCAATATGAGTCTACAGGATGAAATAACTGTCAAAATACCTCAGTTTGGCTACACTGACAGAGAATATTTTTTTTTAAAGAGGCAGAGATCAAATGCGATCTGGAATATACCAGTAGAGCTCCTTCCATTTGGGGAACCACACTTTGCTAGGGACACTGACATAGAGACTTTTTAAGGGTATTTAGAGAAAATCAGAATGGTGAGAAAATCCAAAATCATTTCATAATAGAGATGGTGAGAGAAGTGAAGACACCTATCTTAGAAAGAAACAGGCTTAGAGGGAGCATAATAACTCTTAAATTTTTAAAGGTTTATAACTTGATATAATAACTCTTAAATTTTTAAAGGTTTATAACTTAGAGGGAGCATAATAACTCTTAAATTTTTAAAGGTTTATAACTTGATCGTAAGCATTTATTTGTTGAGTGTTCATTAATTCTCACCACCACTTTATAAAGAAGATACTAATATTATTCTTCCTTTACAAATGAGGGAATGGAAGCTCAGAAAGGTCAGGTAACTTGCCCAAAATCATACATGCATTAATGACAGAGCCAGCATTCAAACCAGAATCTCTGTCTGTCTCACCTCCCAACAAAAGAAAAGGGACTGGGCTTGTTTGTGTGCCTCGTGATGAATAGAAGATAGCTCTGTCCTTAGATTTATCTCAGAAAAATCAAAACCATCCAGCTATGGAATGGGTTACTGTGGAAGATATGAATGTCCCTCTACACATTTGTTTCTTTTTTTGTTTGTTTAATCAAATCACTTTAATCAAGTTAACAGTAAGCAGTAAAAGTACAATTGAGTAGCCCCATATTTTACATTTTTAAATTGTTTTCCATTTGTTTTTACTTGTAAGATGTTGATGGTGGGACCCACTCTTGAATCCCCTCTCTCATGGTGGAATAAGGTACATACGCTTCTGGAAGGCAGCTCACATTGAATTTATGGCTTGTCCAGATGAATTTATGAGCAGTCGGTGGTTTTGTTGTTGGAGGATCATTAGTCACACAGTGAGGCCAGCCATGCCACTCAGGGGGCACCATGCTTCCTTCTGCAGCAGAGAATGTGTTTTTGCCATTCACTTCAGTAGAATATATAACCCATCATTGACAGCCAAAAAACTGCTTCATACTATGTGTTCCCACATTCGTCTCCCCCGACTAATGCACTAACCCTCACATCATTTTCCCTGAAGAGAATTCATAGATAGCCTCAGATGCCACTGTGGCCACCAACCCTCTGCAGCCCAGCTTCAAGACCATCTTGTCCTGTAGGCCTGTGCTTCCAGATGCACCATTCCTGTCACTCTATACGTTTAACGTAGGGTCGGTAACATTCAAAGTGATGCCAGAGGGATCTCAGACTTCAGTAGCATGAGCATCATCTGGGAGAGCTTTACAAAACAAGATTCCTATGCTCATGTGCTGGGGTAGAAAGATTCAGGAATTTTTTATTCTGCCAGGCTTTGAGGTGATACCAATAATTCTGGTCCAGGATTATATACTGATGTTCTTTTGAAGCCCTACAATTCTGTTACTTTTTAAAATTCAAACTCTGTGAATGAAGACAAATTTTGTATCACAACCTCTTTCATGGAGTTGCAGCCATCATGCCCCTAAACCATGCAAGTCTTGTTTGTTTGCCTCCTTTTTCTTATTCAAATCAATAGGGTGTTTTAATGCTTTTAATGTAGCCTTTGTATAGCTGTGTGGGTTTTTTTTAACTCCCAGAATTTGTTCATATATTAGAAACTAGCCTTTTTTTTTTTAGAACCCCATCTATATTTCTATTAAGACTGAATAAAAACAAACCTCATTAAATAATGAGACCATGGACTAATAAATCTTAGCATCTTCTAATTATCCGAAAGGAAATGTACTTTTCTAGTATGATTCCCTCTTCAGCTGTCTAGCTCACTTTGGAATGGGAAATGAAAATGCTGTTGTTTGCCAAGAAATAAGGACGATGACCATATGCTCTAAGCTGTGTTTTATTATTTTCAACAGTGGCAAACTGAGCATTAAATAGTGTTAATTTTTCAGAACTTCCAAACTCTACTCGTATTTACTTTAAAGACACCTTTCTTTGTTCTTACCTACTTTTTTGATGAGGTAAAAAATTGCCCAGTGTCTTTAAAAGTAAGCAAAGGAAATCCCAAATCAAATAAGAAGGAGAAAATAAGGACTCCCCATAACTGCACCACTGGCCTCTGCTTCCTGGAAAGCAGCTGATGCAGTGTCCACAGCTGCTCTTTACCCACAGGCCTGTCCCCCGCCAACTGAACAGCCAGTATCCCCATATAAGAACCGCAAGTGGCTTTTAAGTTGATAAGATAGAGTATAGCTGCTGTATTTTATGACATAATTGAGCCGGTGTTCCTTTACAGAGTGCCACTGGCTGGCCAGATTCTAAGTCATAAACATTTGATTGTGGAGTCATTTAATTTAATGATTTGTTTAATCTTCAAATCACAAGAGCCTGTTTTCAAAACACTTTGTTGCCATGTTGACCCTCTTTCGAGCTATAGGATTAATAATATGTTGAAATGCGGTAGAAAAAAAAAATTGATAACCAAGTTTTTTCTAAAAGAAAGGGCACCTGAACACAATATCATTTGGATGCAGTGACTCCCCCAGGTAACAGCTACCTTTAAAGGACCAAACCTTTAAAATAACAGGCACTGTGGAGTGAAATCTTTCTAAAATGTCTCATAGGCTTTTTTTATTATCTTAAACAGAGCCGTGGAACACACTTTAAACATCCTTTAACGAATCAAAATAATCCTTAGAAGTAAGTGTGATCCTATTATAGAACCGATGGGTATAATCAGAGTTGAGGTTTGGTTGAAGAACCTTATACTATTAGTCCTTTCATTGAATTTTTACAGTATTACACTTTTCCTTTTCACTTAAATGTGCCGACCACTGTTAATTTCCCCTTCCCTTTTAATTTGCTGTTAAATTTATTGTGTGCTAGAAATCTGGGTTGCTAAACTTACTGGAAGTGTGTGCAAATGAGTAAGAGGAGTCGTCCTGAGATTTCTGTGACTCCTTAGTGTGTGAGTTTGTGCCGTAAGTTTTAGCCTCTTGAAGAGTTCATTTTTGAATTATTCCTGCTTCTTCTTTACTGTCCTGTAATCAGGTTGCCAGATAATGTCCTCTAGTTAAGAAAGGCGGGACTGTGGTCAAGCAATGATGGTGGCTGAGGTTTGTTTTATTATCATGCTGCTCTAGCCAGGTGAACTCTCTGTATTCATATCTACGACTTAGAGGGTAGCGCCCACAATAGCAAACTGATTCTAGGTAACTTTTTTCTTCGAAACCTAGCATCCCTCCATCTCTAAAGAGGAATTTAGACCTCACAAATGAAACCACAATAAGAGAAGAACATACAACTTCAGTAGGAATTTTATATCTCAGCCATCAAGACCTTGTGAATGGAAGACAGTCCCTCAGTTGGTTTTTCACGTCCCCTGCCTTTAAGGAAGGAACAGAAATAGGAAAACAGAAAAAATATACCATATTACCCTCCTGAGAGTCGTGATTCTTTGAAATTCTTTTCAAGTTATAGGCATGGATTCCTTTTGCTGCTGTGAGAAATGGCTCTCATTAGATAAAAGTTTTTATTCTGGCCCTCAATAGTCTCTAGGATATGGTTCTACCCATCCCCCATCCCCCACTCTTTCCTAATCTCTCTACTGCTCTCTCTATGCCAGACCAAATCCTCCTTGGCTCCTATATCTTCCATGTCTCTGCCTTTCCAGCACTTATTAGTGCTAATATGTACTGCTTAGGGGGGAATAGAAAATCAAGGTGGAGATTCCACGGTCAAATAAATCTGGGAAATGCTGTATTAATCCATATAAAACAGATTTTTTAACTATAGTATTCAAAATCTGTTAAAATCCTAATGTTCAGTTAAATCTCCAAACGAGAATGTAGTACAGTGGTACCTCGAGATACGAGTGGTACCTTGCTCGTATATCAAGTTTCTCATATCTCAAAGCAAATTTCCCCATTGAAATCAATTGAAATGCTGTTAATCTGTTCCAGCCCCCAAAATGCCACCCCAGTTGTTCTTGTTACGTATTTTTGAATAAGAAAAAATGTATTTATAAATGACAAATACTGTATAAAAACATAATAAAAGAGAATGTAAAGGAATAAACTGGTTTTATAAAGTGTATTTACCTACTCGTTACACTCTTAATGCTACACTTTATCCCTAAACTGAATGTAACTTAACTAATCTTCACTGAACTTAATTGCTACTGGTCTTTGCATTTTT
>PVJN01058536.1:0-12124 GCA_004026805.1 Lasiurus borealis | reverse complement strand
CGCAACCCCCCTACCCCAGTTCCTTCTGTGCACCCCGGAGTAACTTTAAGAGTAATTTCACAAGCACGGACTCTGAGGACAGAGGGCCCCGGTTCAAAGCCGCTCCTGTGCGCTCTGGGGCCAGCCACTTAAGCTCTCTTGTTCTGCCAAATGGACACAAGAGATGACAATAGTCCCAGCCGCCTAGGACTGACCTGCTAATGTGCGCAGGGACGCTTAGCGCTGTGCTGGATACGAGCAACCCCTGAAGGCGGCGAGTGTTCACGTCCGGCATCCTGCTAGGGGCCGCGCCCTCACCTGGGCCCTCCCCCGGCCCCTCCCCACCTTCCCCGGCCAGAGTCCGTGCTGAGGCGGGATCAGCCCTGTGGTTCTTCCTGTGATCGTAGCTGCACCTCAACAATAACCCCAATCACCCCCAGGGAACCTCGGGGAATCCTTCCCCACCCACAAGCCAAGGTCTATTCCTCGCACAGGTCCTGGAGGGGTGCAGAGCACACCCTGGGTCACACAGTGGAGAGAGAGAGAGAGAGAGAGAGAGAGAGAGAGAGGCTCTGGGCTGGGGTTCTGCCTTTACAGGGGTGGAGGTGGGGTGCCTCGTTCCCCCTCTCTGGTGAGTTTGGAACATAGAGGGGAGCCAGCACACAGGGTGGGCAAAGCGGGGCCACTCCGATGCTCACTCAGCCAGGCTCTCTCAGGGGGACCTCCTGGGTGGGCGGCGGCCGTGTTCGCTCCGGGTGGGTGTCGTCCGGGGCTGCCTGGCACTCAGAAGCTCACCTCTCCCTGCCTGTCCGCGGCGCTCAGCACAGGGCCTGCCACTCACCCGTCACATTCCTGTAGGACACGCTAAAACACGGGGCATGCTACATTCCACGGGACACGCTACATTCCACGAGACATGCTACATTCCACAGGACACGCTCCATCCCACCGGACAGGCCCAATCCCACGGGACATGCTACATTCCACAGGACATGCTACATTCCATGGGACAGGCTCCATCCCACGGGACATGCTACATTCCACGGGACATGCTACATTCCATGGGACATGCACCATCCCACGGGACAGGCTACATCCCACGGGACATGCTCCATCCCACCGGACAGGCCCAATCCCACGGGGCAGAGGCTGGGTCCCCTTGGCCTTGGCAGCCTGCACTCCGTCTCCCCTGGCACGGCTGTCCTGGCTGCCCTGCCCCATCATGATGAGGACCCCCCACCCCCACACGAGTTTGCTCCGGAAGCCTGAAAAATCAATAAAATATGTTTAAAAAAAAAAAAGAGCAGGCAGGGCCCCACAACCCGCCCGGGTTGAAACAGCCTTCCCCTCGCTTCCAGCAGCCCCTTTGCTGGGAGGGGGAAGCTTCTAGAGCAGCGGTTCTCAACCTGTGGGTTGCGACCCTTGCATGCAGCTCCTCATGGGGCGGTGACCTCCAGCCATGACATTTTGCTGCTGTGATGCATCGTGATGTAAATATCTGCATTTCCCGATGGTCTTAGGCGACCCCTGTGAAAGGGTCGTTCGACCCCCAAAGGGTCTAGACCCACAGGTTGAGAACCGCTGTTTGAGACGGTGGTTCTGGGCCTGGAACCGGCCGGATCTGGGTTCCGGGCCCAGAACTCGGTCTCCCCTCCCCCATCCTCGGCTTCCTCTCCTGGCACCTGGGCTGCAAGGCCCGGTTTGGCCGATGACTCTGCCGACCGGTTCCGAGAACTCAGCCCAGCGATGCATCCCAGGACCCGGCCCTCGCCGTGCCCTGCGGCGCCAGCTGACGTGGGTTCTGCCCCTGCTTCCTCCTTCCCTCTCCCTGGCCCGGCCCTCGCTGCCCTGGGAGCCTCGGGCCCCGGCCCCCCACCCCCTCCTCTGGGCTGCCTGCTGCATCTGTGCTTCCTCCTCTCGGCCTCGCTGACTTCCTGCATCGTGTGGCAAGCCCGGAAGTGCCCTGGGCTGTCGGCACCCCGGCCGGCCGGTCAGCGCTGGCCGCTGGACCCGCCCTGTAATCCTGTAATCGCAGGCTTTGGCCGCGGTGGCCCCGTGGCCTGGCAGCCCCCGCGCGGCCTCTGCGTCTCTGGAACTTGGCATCTCGGGAACCCGTGGCGATCCGGTCGCTGCCCCCGTTGTGGGTGCCGCTCTGTCCGGATGGGCAGGAAGGTGTGAGCGGGTGGAAGCAAACGGCACGCTGGCCAGGCCCGTGCAGGGGCTTCCGCCTGGGTGTGGGGAGCCTTCCCCGCCTTCGTCACCTCATCTCACCGTCCCTGCGCCCCTGGGTGGAGGACCGTCTGCTGGAGCCCAGATCTCGGGTGGGGGTTGAGGTGTTAGAGGGCCCCAGGGCCGGGAGAGCGGGCATGTCTGTCACGTGGGGGTCAGTCATCAGCTCAGTGAGGCTCCGACCGTGGGCAGCAGGGTGTGGGGGGTGCCTGCTGAGGACCAACTCCGTCCGGCCTGGGAACGCTGCTGGGTCTGTGTCTCGGCTCCGCCACTCACGTATCTTCATCAAGTCCAGGGTTTGCTTCTGGTTAAGGGCATGTATCTTCATCAAATCCAGGGTTTGATTCCGGTTAAAGGCACGTATCTTCACCTCTCTGTGCTTCAGGTTCCCATCTTGGAAACAGGATGGGTCATAACTCATTCAGTCCTCATAGGAACACATAGCCCTGGCTGGCGAGCCCAGTGGTTAGAGCGCCGGCCTGCTTGCTGGAGGGCTGGGGGTTCTATTCCTGGTCAAGGGCACCGACCTAGGCTGCAGGTTTGATCCCCACCCCCTATCAGGATGTGTGTGGCAGCAACCAATCCCTGTGTCTCTCTCACTTCCATGTTTCTCTCTCTTACCCCATCCCCCTCCCACTCTCACTAAAATTCAATGGAAAGTCCTTGGTAAGGATTCAAAACAAACCAACCAACAAAAATACCCCCCAAAATACTGTTGAGCGGTCACAAACGACACTGGGGAGAGGGGGACCCCGCGGTGGGAAGTCCCCTGCGAGCTGCCACAGCAGGATGGGTGGTGGCCGAGCTGATGTGCATGTGACACGGCTCTTCCAGGCGCTTCATGTCTGCTTCCTCGACCCCTCTGCACTGGGTCGCCTTGAGGTCGGTGCTGGTTTTGGCACCGCCTTCGCCCTTACAGAGGAGGGTGAGGGGCATGGAGAGGCGAGGAGGCTTGCTGGGGAGGGGTCAGCAGAGATTGGGCAGCACGAGATTCAGACTCGGTCACATGGCTCCGAGGCCACGTGCTGAACCACGGGGCCGACCGTCTCTTGGCGCGGGGGCCCAGCGGCGTGGGTGTAGCTGTGTGGACGTGACACACAGGCCAGGGTGGGCTCTCCGAGGACAGTGGGCCGTGCTTAGACGCTGTGGGCCGGTCTCCAAGCTGCTCTCTGGCTTCACGGAGCTGCTTTCTGGCCAGCCGGGCCCGAGTCTCATTCCAAACAGACGGCTCTGAGCGCCGCTCCCACCCAGCCCGCTGCTCCCGCCTGCTCCAGGGGCCCAGCCAGCCGCAGGGGCCTCCTGTGGGGAGAGGGGTTGGGGTAGAGGGGAGCTGCAAGGCCTCCTGGGGACGGTGGGGAGCAGCCCTTCCTGGGAGGTGGCTCGGTCCCTCCAACACCACAGGCGCCCACACTGGGAGGTCCACGTGGCCTTCCTTCCCAGGAATCTGGCAGCCCCGTCCCGCCCGGTGCACGCCTCTGCCGCAGCCGTGTCACGTCCACACAGCTACACCCACGCCGCTGGGCCCCCGCGCCAAGAGACGTCCTTCCAGCACCTCCCAGCTGGGCCAGGCTGGACACAGAGCAGGAAGCCCGTCCATCTGTCCAGCTGTCCTCTCAGCACTTCCCAGCTGGGCCGGACACAGAGCAGGAGGCCTGTGCCTGGGAGGGGGGAGGAGGGAGACAGTGCTTTGCCATCACATCCTGAGACCGGAGAAGGACGTCCCTCCAGGAGGGCAGAGGGGACCCTACCAGCCTGGCTCCTGTGGGGGCGGGGCCAGGGCTTGCTGTGCGCCCTTCCCCGGGGCCAGGACGAGGTTCGTCTCCGTTTACTGACGAGACCTGGGCTCTAGGGGTGACCTAGCAGGACCCCGCCGTCACCACGGACTCCGCTGGGATGGGACCCGGGCTTCCTGGAACCGGGAGTGGGCTCCCGGGCCTGGGGCGGGGAGGGGCCAGTCCTCCCGGGGAAGGGGGTGTCCACCCCGAGGCCTGTGCCCCCCTTTCCTGCTCTGTCCCAGGAGCAGCTAGCTGTGTGGCCTCAGGCGAGGGGGCGACCTCTCTGAGCCTCACAGGCGGGCGGAGACGCCTCTTTCAGCTCAGCAGTGGCGTCTCCTGTGTGTGACCCTGGGACGGGCCCCCACCACCAGGGCAGCGCTGGGGGGTCCAGCCTTACGGGACCAGGTGGAAAGTCCCGTAAGGCCTCTCGGGGCTCCTGGGTGCGGGCTGTCATCCTCTGGGCCTGCCGCTGGGGCGGGCAGGAGAGGGAGGTCAGGGGGCGGGGCCTGGGGGCTGGGGAAGGTTCCTGAGCCCTTGTTTCTGCTAAGCCGTCTGTTTTCTTTCTTTTGTTGTGTTTTGTTTTGTTTTGTTTTGTTCTGTTGCTGGTCAGAGTCCTCACACACCCTGTCTTCTTCGTTGGATCCCATTGTTTCTGCTGGGCTTTGGGCCTGAGCCTCGGGGAGAGGCTGCCTCATCCTGTACATCCCTGGGTCCCGGTCCGGGAGCCCCCGCTCAGCACCGGGTGCTGGAGGAGGTTCTTACAGGCCTCCTCCATGTTTTAGCTGTTTAGTTTTTGTTAATGGTGGTTTTGTTTTCGGGTCATAAAAGTAGTTGTCCTAACCCCTGGAGAAAAATCCCGAAAAGAAAGAGAAGTGTTGCCCAAACCGGTTTTGGCTCAGTGGATAGAAAGGTCCCGGGTTCGATTCCAGTCAAGGGCATGTACCTTGGTAGTGGGCACATCCCCAGTGGGGGGCGTGCAGGCGGCAGCTGGATCGATGTCTCTCATCGATGTTTCTAACTCTCTATCTCTCTGCTTTCCTCTCTGTAAAAAATCAGTAAAATATATGAAAGAAAGAAAGAAAGAAAGAGAAGTGTAGTCCTGGCCGGTTTGGCTCGGTGTGTGGAGGGTCAGCCCGAAGGGTCCAGGGTTTGATCCCCGTTAAGGGCATGCGTCTTCGGTTGCAGGCTCCCTCCCAGCCCTGGTCAGGATACCGCTGGGGGCAGCATATCGATGTGTCTCTCTCACACCAGTGTCTGTCCCTCCGCTTCCTCCCACTCTCTCTGAAAAGCAACCGACAGGTATCCTCAGGGGACGATGAACAAAAAAACAAAGAAAAGTGAAAAGAAAGAAAGAGAAGTGTCAAGGCCCCGAGGGAAGGGGCTGTCCCACATACACGGCCCCCTCCACTCCCCCGGAAAGTACCCCTCTCTCGGCATTTGCGGGGTTTCCTGCCTCTGTCTTTCGGTTCCTGAGTTGCTGGCACGTAACTCTGGGCTGGTGCGGCCTCCCCGGTCCCCCAGTTCACAGGGTAGCGGGTGTCTGTCTCCCCGTGACCCTCCTCCTGAGCGTTACTGGCGAGGCCGCCTTCTCGGTCACATCACAGGTCCTGGCGAGCATCATGAGGCGCTGAGCCGTCTCCCCGCGGGGAGGCAGGCCGGCGAGCTCGCCGGCGTTTGCTGTTAAAAACGAGGAGCCTCTTTGGGCAGCTCGACCCCCCCCCCCCCGTCTGTCTTCATGCGAGCCCTCCCTGGAAGGGGGTCCTAGAAAGGGGTGAGGGTTTGGGGGTGTGGGGCAGGGCCGGCCCGAGCTCAGCCCCTCTGCAGGGGGATTGTGCTTCTGCTCACAGGGGGTCCGTACTATTTGCTGGGACTCAGGAGGATACGAGATGGGCCAGACTCAACATGCTTTCTTTTCTATTTAAATTTTTTTATTGAATGTATTGGGATGGAAATGGTTAATAAAATTATATGGATTTCTTTATTTAAAAAATATATATTTTATTGATTTTTTTTTTTTTTTACAGAGAGGAGGGGAGAGGGATAGAGAGTTAGAAACATAGATGAGAGAGAGACATCGATCAGCCGCCTCATGCACGCCCCCTACTGGGGATGTGCCCACAACCAAGGTCCATGCCCCCGACTGGAATCAAACCCGGGACCTTTCAGTCCGCAGGCCGACGCTCTATCCACTGAGCCAAACCGGTTTCGGCTGGATTTCTTTATTTTTATTAAATGTGTTTTTATTGATTTCAAAGAGGAAGGGAGAGGGAGAGATAGAAACATCAATGATGCGAGAGAATCACGGATCGGCTGCCTCCTGCACGCTCAGCTCCCCACTGGGGACCGAACCCACAACCCCGGGCAGGTGCTCCGACTGGGAATCAAATTGTGACCTCCTGGTCGGTACGTCGATGCTCCACCACTGAGCCACAGCGGCCGAGCAAATGATGTGGATTTCAGGTGTACACTTTCATAACACATCACCCGTACGTGTCCTGTCTGCGCTCTTCTTCTTTTTCTTCTTTGTTCTCAACGCTTTCATCTTTCTTTCCCTCCACCCGGAGCACTCCCTTCGGACAGCTGTCCGCCTGGTCTCTGTGCGTGTGCACCTGTTTCTGTTTCATGTTCAACACCTTTTTCCGAGGCCTTGGAGGACGCGCCGCGAGGCCTGATGTCCAACTTCCTTTTCCCTGGAAGCGGGGGCGACACGCAGGAGGGGGAGACAGCGGGATCCGGGCATGGGGTGGGGCGGGGGGGACCCAGCCAGAGTGCATTGTGGAGCCATGTCTGGCCGCTGTGGCCCTCTAGTCCGCTTTCCCTTCCGGTAGCAGCAGCGGTGAGTGAGTGTGCCCGTCGGCAAAACCCGCAGACACCTGGCGTCACAGAGCCCGTGACCTTTGGCGGGGCTGAAGGGTGTCAAGCGATGTCTCATCCTGCGTGTGTATTTTTCCTTTTCTTGCGTGTCTCTGGTTGCTAGCGAGGCCCCAGCCCTCGGTGTGTGCCCCAGCCTCAGCCCGGCCCCTCGCCCACCCAGGGCTCACTCTTGCTTGCCTTCCTCTGATCCCCCTGTCCCCCCACCTCCCAGATGTCCAGCAGGCTCAGGCCTCCTTTGCAAACCCAGCTGAGGAGTCTCACACCCCTGAGATCCAGGCCTCCTACGGCACCTCCAGGCTGTTGTCCCTTCCCCGAGGGGCCTTCACCTCTCCGAGCCTCAAGCCTTGGAGCCTCCCCTGCACATCAGGGCTGGTGGGAGGGAGCCGAGGTCGTTTCTGGGGAGCGCTGGGCGCGCAGTAGGGCTGGGCCCCGGTGGCTGTCCGGAGGCAGGGCCCTTGCAGCCCTGCTCTGTCATTGTGTCTGTGCCTGAGCCGCTGCCAGGGCCTGGGAGGGCGCCAGGGTGACTCCGGGTGGAGCGGCGGCCGCCCTTCTGTCTATTTTGGGATCCCTGCAGCGCCGGGCAGACAGTGGGACCTTGAAGGACTCGTGGCAGCCTGGCTGGGAGGGGGTGGGGGGGGGAGTGGGCTGTCAGAGGTGCCTTGGCCAAACCTGGGAACGTCTAGGATCAGGAAGTGGCCCGGGAAAGGGTTCTGCTGGCCGGGGCCGTTCTAAGGTTTCTAAATGGGGCTTTATTACACCGGCAGGTAATTATAGGAGGCCTCGGCGCGGAGGGCGGGCGCACGGCCTGCTGGGTGCGCTGCTGAGGCTATCGGCTTTCGCTGACCCGGGCATCCGGACCCTGGCAGAGGCAGGCCTGGAGGCTCAGCCTCTAGCTGGCAGCCCTCTACTATCTACCCCGGGGCAAGGGGGCGGGGGGAGGGGACAGGGCAGCACCCAGTAGCATGTGAGGAGAGGAGACCTTTGAGCACCTGGTCCGGCGGTCACCCAGTGGGAACACCAATGGATAGAGAGGCCTGGGGCACCCTGGGAAACGGACTAGGTTCTCACCGAAGGAAGGAAATGACTGTGGCGCAGCCTCTGGGAATTGTCGCCCTGGGGAACGCGGGCCCAGGGTTCCTGGACTGTCCCTTCCTTTAAGAGGCAGAGCCAGCCGAAACCGGTGTGGCTCAGTGGATAGAGCATGGGCCTGCGGACTGAAGGGTCCCGGGTTCGGTTCCGGTCAAGGGCATGTATGTACGTACTTTGGTGGCGGGCACATCCCCAGGAGGGGGTGTGCAGGAGGCAGCTGAGCGATGTTTCTTATGGATGTTTCTAGCTCTCCCTCCCTCTCCCTTCCTCTCTGTAGAAAATCAACATAAAAAAAAAAAAAAAAGCAAAGCCAGTGTCCAGATTTTTTTTTTTCGGTGAGGTTTTTCTGATTTTTAAAAGCCACAGCTGATTGGACATTCCGTCCAACATCCCAGCAGGCAACAGTTTGTCCTGACTCAGGGCGGCTCTGGGCAGAGGAGGAAACCAAGGCTTGGGATTCAGTTACGTTCTTCTTGCCACTTTCACAAGGACCACATGCTTCCTGCATCTCTACCTCCCCATCCTCCGGCAAGAAGGCCCCACACTGCCCTAACCGGTGTGGCTCAGGGGATAGAGCGTCGGCCTGCGGACTGAAGGGTCCCAGGTTCGATTCCGGTCGGGGGCACGTACCTTGGTGGCGGGCACAGCCCCAGTGGGGGGCGTGCAGGAGGCTGCTGATGGATGTTTCTCTCCCATCAATGTTTCTAGCTCTCCCTCCTTCTCCCTTCCTCTCTGTGAAACATCAATAAAATATATTTAAAAGGAATGCCCCAGATCCAGGCAGCCTGGCTTTGCTCTTCTCGGGCTGGGTGAGAATTCCCCCAGCGTGTTTGTCCACCTTTTGAAAGCTCCGAGGGGCGTGTTGGCTGCCGGCCCGGGCAGTGATCTCAAAGGGACTTCCTTCGGGGTCGGAAGAGGGAGTGGCCCCGGCTTCCTTCCTCTGCCCGAGGCGGCTGCAGCGGCCGCTCCCCTGCTGATCTCTTCACATCCTGTTAGAAAAGGCGGCCCGCGGTTTGCGAGAATCACCCCCAAAGTCCTGCTCCGTCCCCTGTCCGCCCCGAGGAGGGTGATCTTGTCCTGCGTCCCCTTGCTGCTCCCAGCTCTGGGGCCACCCCTGGGCTGAGGGCCGCTGAGCCCCTCACATGCTCCCAGCGGTAACGAGAAGACCAGACCCGGTGCCCAGAACGTGCCTTTTTAAAAAATAAGTTTTTATTGATTTCAGAGGAAGGGAAAGGGAGAGACAAATAGAAACATCAACGGATGAGAGAGAATCACTGATTGGCTGCCTCCTGCACACCTCCCTCTGGGGATGTGCCCGCCACCAAGGTACCTGCCCTTGACCGGAACCGAACCTGGGCCCCTTGAGTCTGAAGGGTGTTCCCAGCACCCCATCCAGGCCCGGCAGGTCCTGGGCCCCCGTGAGCCTTCGCTAAAGGGCCGGTGGCTTCTGGCTGCTCCTTCTACAGCCCCACGAGGCTGCTGGAAGCGCCTCTCTGTCCTCCAAGCACCTCCCAGCCCCCTGCACCTGCCTCTGCCCCGACACCCGGCCCCCCGGGACCCGGCCCTCGGCTTCCTCCTCCGTCCATCATGCAGGAAGCTGAGCTACTGCAGGGGTGAGCGGGTGGGACCTCCCCTTTAGAGCGCACGCACCCCTCCGACCTACCTAGAGCAGGAAGTGGTCCGAGAGACCTCGCGCTACAGGGCTTTTCGTGAACGGGGTGCCGCTCGAACCCGACGCTCGGGTGCCCGGATTCCCACGGTGCAGGTGCCTGCTGCCTGCTCCTCGGTGGAGGATGGGGTTGCCCTGTGAGTCTCTGAGCTCCTGTGAGACATGCCTGCCCTCTCCCTGCGGTCCCGCTGAGCGTGTTTGTTCTTCTGTCTTTCAGATGAGGAAACTGAGGCTCAGAGAGGTTAAGGAGCTCCCCCGAGGTCACACAGCGGGTAAGTGGCGGAGCTGGGATTCGAACCCAGCTCTCCTCGTGGGCTCCGGAACCAACCGCCTTTCTCTGTCGGCCTGAAACCGTGTTGCAACGACCGTCCCTCTCCCCCCACGTGTGTTGGGGGGCCCCATGGCGTGGTGTTTATGGGGCGTCTCTCTGTGCCTAGCCTGCACCGGTGGCAGAGGCTCTCAGTCTGTAGGGAATCCCGTCTAAGCCACATGGTCGGATGGTGGTTAGAAAATGGGGTGTTCATTGGATCATGAGGAAGTCCTAGCTGACCCGGGGGTATCCACCCCTCCCCACTCTGGCTGCGTTCAAAGTCACCTCGGACCGGACCGTGGGAGAAAGGGGTCCTGCCCCCAGGACGGGGTGCAGAGGGCAGCTGCAGGCTGGCTGGAGGAGGGCGATTCTTTGTGATGGAGAAAGTGGGGCCCTGACTCCGTGGTAGGAAGGGGAGCAGGGCAGGTGGAGGAGGAGGCGGGGTCCCCTCATCCGGGGAGGCGCCCACGGACCCCTGTCCCTGCTGCTCACGGCCCTTCCTCGCCGTCACCAGGAGTGCCGGGTGCCCATCCTGAACCCCGCTCTTCTCTTCGGGAAGCTTCTCAGAAGCTGCTTCTGAGACGGGCCCCTGGGTTAATGGCTGTCAGTGAACGGCCTGCTGGTCTCTGAAACCTTCGGGGTCCCTCCCAGTGGGATGTGGCTCGGGGTGGGTGTGCGTTCTGGGGCCGCCAGCGGGGCCTGGGTGAAGGGCTCTGGTTTCCAAACCGCCTTGCGGGGGGGCAGGAGGGAGCCCCACAGCGGGGTTTGGGGTGCCCACCCTCGCCTCGCCCTGAAAAAGCGCGGCCTCGGTGGCTGGCTTCTCCCCGAGTAGGGTGAGATCCACGTTCCAGAGCAGGTGAAACCGGCTAATGGCGGCTGTCCCCCCGAAACGTGGCGAGCAGGGGCCGGGTCTGGCTCTGCCAGGCTGCACTGTGTGGATGGACGGTGCCAGCCCCTGCCCTTCCCCGGGCCTCAGTTTGCCCGTCTGGGCAGTGGGCCGGGGAGCAGGTGCAGCGGCGGCTGCCAGCCCCGCCCAGCGGGTGGCGGTGGGCCTTGGGTGATGCTCAGGCAGAGGATGTCGCTGAGGAGGCGGAGCCGGTGCCACAGAGAGGCGGGAGGCGGGTGGGTGGCAGGTGAGAAAAACAGCCCCGTCCTCCCTGGTGTCCTGGTCAGGACCGGCCCAGAGCCTCCTGCACATCCGGGTTCGAGAACCAGCTGACCGTCCGTTTCCCCGTCCCAGGGACGGCTCTCCCGGGCTGTCTGGGAACCAGACCGGGAGGCCCTCCCCGGCGGGCCCGGCGCCCCCTGCCTACACGGGGCGGGGGTGGAGGGCCCCCCACATCCTGCCCAGCCACGGGGGAGCCAGCGGGAGGGCGCTCACACGCTCGCTGCCTTCTGGGTGGCGGCCCGGTGTGGTTTTTGCAGTATTTTTAGTTGGTTGTTTTTGCAAAAGCCAACGGAAATGTGTCACAGGCTGCGCTCCCTGAGGACGGTGGCTGCTCAGCTTCCCTCCGCCGGGGGCAAGTGGGGTTCAGGCGGGGGGAGCACCTTCAAACACAGGCTCCCGAGGGCAGGGCTGGTCTGAGATTGTTGCTGGAACCGTCCCGTTTGCCACACGAGGACCCGAAGGCTTGGCTCGGACTGAGGCTCCCCCCCCCTCCCACGGTGCACACAGCCCGGTGTGGGGGGCACCTGCCACTCCGCCTTCCGTCCACACGGATGTGTGGGCGACAGGGGCTCACAGTTGTTTGTGTGGAAACAGTAAACTAATAATAATAATAATAATAACGCAAGAATCGCTCTGTTTTGCGTGCTCACAGCTATAAAACTATTGCTCACCGCCGTCTGGGTTGGTATCCGTGCCTGTCTGGCCCCAGGCTGGGCATGCTGAGGGTGGGGGAGTTGTGTGCTTTAGAGTTAAGATCTCCAGGTTCGCCAGGACCGGTGTGGCTCAGTGGATAGAGCGTCGGCCTGCGGACGGAAAAATCCCAGGTTCGATTCCGGTCGGGGGCATATATCTTGGTTGCGGGCACATCCCCAGTGCGGGGCGTGCAGGAGGCGGCTGATGGATGTTTCTCTCTTATCAATGCTTCTGGATCTCTGTCCTTCTTCCTTCCTCTCTGTAAAAAAATTAATGAGATATATATATATATATATATATATATATATATATATATATTTTTTTTTTTTTTTTTTTTT
>PVJN01058535.1:0-12124 GCA_004026805.1 Lasiurus borealis | reverse complement strand
GGACTGTGAGCGTCTTGGATTTGTGTGGTTTTTTTCTTCCCTATATCAGGGAAGTTTTCTGTCCTTATTTATTCAAACAGGTTTTCTATTCCTTGCTCAGTTTCCTCTCATTCTGGAACCCCTATTTAGCATATGTTGTTTTGTTGCATGTTGTCCCAAAGTTCTGTTAGGCTCTCCTCTTGATTTTTCATTTTTTTTTTCTAGAAGCTGCTATTCTTCTATATTGTTTTTTACCTTATCTTCTAGGTCACTATGTGGCCCCCTGCTTTTTCTAGTCTATATTTGATGCTTTCTATTGAGTTCTTTACAGCGGTGATGTCATTTTTCTTTTTAAAAAAATACATATTTTATTATTTTTTTACAAAGAGGAAGGGAGAGGGATAGAGAGTTAGAAACATCGGTGAGAGAGAGACATCAATCAGCTGCCTATTGCATGCCTCCTACTACTGGGGATGTGCCCACAACTAAGGTACATGCCCTTGCCAGGAATTGAACCTGGGACCTTTCAGTCTGCAGACCGACACTCTATGCACTGAGCCAAACCAGTTTTGGCACAATGTCATTTTTCATTTCTTCTTGTTTCTTCTTCTTTTTTTTTCTTGGTTCTTACTCATATTGTCGAATTTGTCTTCCATTCTTACAGCCATCTTATGACCATTTCTCTGAAATCTTTCTCTGAGAGGTTGCTTGCCTCTATTTCATTTACATTCTTTTCTGATGATGCTTGCTTTTCTTGCATATATGGGCTGTTTTTTGTTTTGTTTTGTTTTGTTTTTTGTCTTCCCATGGTTTCTCTTCTCTGGATGTCTGGTTATGTAGTTCTCTTTCTCTCCTGTGTTGATTTAAACACGCAAAATACAACACACCCAGGTACAATTCACAAGGCACTGATCAAAAATGTATTCATGTTATTAATAGCTACAAATAAAGGTGACCACCAGCGAGAGACAAATTAGGGGACAGAAGAGAAAGAAGAGAGAAAAGTGGAAAAAAAAGAAAAGCAGAGAAAAGAAAAGAAAAGAAAGCCATGCCAAAATGAAATTAGAAGAAGGAAGAAAAATGATAAAAAGGAAAAAGAAAAAAAATAAGAGAGAAAATAAAGAGAATAAGAAAGAGGAGGAAAACAAATTATATATATGGGAGAGAAAACTACAATAGAACAGCCACTAATCCCAACAAATGCCATCAACAAGAACTTGAAGATTAATGCAAACTATAAACAACTAATATCAAGGGAGTCGCAGGAAAACAGAATTAAAAAAGAAACAAAAACAAAGCAAACAAAAAGCAAAACAAAACAAGAAGAATAAGCAAAAAAATCTCACAATAATATATAAAAATCAATATAATCAACATTCAGGCAAACATCAACAATTGGATAGAGAGAATAACAATTTTTTGGATAGTGAAGACTGATAAGAGAGAGGTGTGTATGTACTTCGAGCAAAGGATTGGAAGTTAGATATATAAGTGGTGTGAAATTTTAATAGGGGGTAAAAAGAAAGAATAGGGAAAATCTAAAATAGGAAAAGGGTAAGAGAAACAGGACAACAAAAGGGTCAATTTGTGAGTCAGTCCCTCATTGGCAGCGTTTTGGGTTGACTTATGAGACTATAGATCCTCTCTAGCCTGTGCTTAGATCCTGCTTTCCCTGTGGCACTCAATACCGGTTTATGGGAGCGGGCTGCCCCAGAGCTGGTTCTCCAAAGGTCACTCCCCACTCTGATCCCCAGTTTCCAGAAAAACAATTTTCCTCTGAAGTCTCCCATGGTGTCCCCAACTGGGTGATCCTATGTATTGGGCTTAGCAATCAGAAACATGGATCTGAAGAGGAAAGAGCACAAATCTGTGTAGTCCCTCTTCCCCGCTCTTGTCCAAGCAGCTGGCATACTTTAACAATTCCCAGGCTGTCCTCATGACTCAGATAAAAATCAGTTGCATTCTAGAGATCCCTTCTTTTAGTAGCTCTGAGGACACTCTTCCATATTCATGGATCATGCCAGGCCCAACATCCATGAATTTCTCTAGGTGCAGATTTCCCCCAGATCTCTAGTTCCCAGTGTGTGCACCTTTCTGTTCTGTGGGACCAGAGACCTCACCTTATCCCAGGCGAAATCTGACCTTTCCATGTACCTTGTAGAGCTCCTATGAATCCGAGTGTTTGTGCCAATTGGGGATTGGTATTCTGGAGCTCATAGCTATTCAGTGGGTGTTGCAGCTGTAGATTTTCAGGCTTCCAATAACATTCACTTTACCCTTCAACATGGCGTGGTCTCTGAGTCCAAGCTGGTGGGTCAGGCAATTTATCTGGCAGCAGTGGGGCCTGCCCGGTCAGGTGAGTCCCCTCTAGCAGCTCCCCACCTTCTCCTGGAGTATAGCTGTTCCTTAGCTCACCAACAAACACTCCGAGTGTGACCCTCAGCTGTTCTCTCTGTCTGCTCAGAGGCAAGGCTCGGGACATGTCTGTCTATTCTGCCACCATTTTTTCATCCTTTCAGAGGCCACGTCTTTTTGAAGGGGAGAGCTTCTGTGACTGGGAGCCCAGCCTCATCTCTACCCAAGGTGCCCTCAAATAACACCTGGGAATCTAAAGCCACTCCCACCAGGGACCTGCTGCCTCGGCTGTGGTTCCATTGTCACTGAGACTCTAGCCACTCCTGGCGTGGCCTCCTATAAGTTCTGAAGTGTTTTCCCATCTGTCCGGCCTCATGCTTTAAACCAGGGCACCGCAACCATAGGAGCAGCAACCATGTGAGCAGCCTGGCCCTGCCCAAAGATCAGCAGCCCCATGAGCAGTCTACTCCAATCCAAGGAGTGGCAGCCTCACACAGCCTGCCCCATCCAAGGAGCAGCAGTTGCTAAGAAGACCACCCCCATCCAAAGAGCAGCAGCATTATGAGCAGCCTGACCCCATCAGAGGATCAGAAGCTATGAGAGTGGACCACCCCCAATCCAAGGAGCAGCAGCTGCACAGAACTGGTCCCTGTACAAGAAGCAGCAGCAGCATAAGTAGCCCACCCTCGTCCAAGGAGCAACAGCCATGTGCAGCCTGTCCCAGTTCAAGAAGCAGCAGCCTTCTGAGCATTCTGCCACCCTCTGAGGAGCTTCATCTGCACAAGCAGCCTGCCCCCACCAGCCAGAGAAGCCACCACTGCTGTGAGCAGTGCCCACCAAAGGAGCAGCTGCCAACTGAGGAGCAGAGCTGCCATGACCACTCGAGGAGCAGCCACTGCCCAAGGAACCATTGCATCCCAAGGAGCAGCTGTTGCCCCAGGAGCTGCTTCTGCCCGAGGAGCAGTCCCCACACAACTCAACACCTAGATCTTTCAGTGAGAGCAAAAATGGGGAAACAAAGAAACAACCCCCAAAGGAAAGAAAAGGAAGAATCACCCAAAAAGCACTCTAATTGTATTGAAGGCATGCAGTATGTCAGAAAAAGAATTCAAAATAAGGGTCCTAAAGTTCATAAAATAAATAGATGAAAAAATCAACAACTTATGTAAGAATCAAGAAGTAGTGATATAGCTGCCATAAAAAACATCATGGAAAGTTTCAACAGCATTTCATTCAAAATTGAAGGGGAAATAAGGAGCTTCATAGTGGAGGACTGAATTAATGAATTAGAAGACAGAGAAGCAAAACACACCAAACTGAACTGCAATTGGAGAAAAAAAATAAAAATTAATGTTCAGCGCAAAGAGAGAATCTTAAATGCTACAAGAGAGAGATAGAGAGTTATGTACAAGGGATCTCCAATTAGACTATCAAATGTTTTCGCAACAGAAACACATTCAGACCAGAAAGAAATAGAAGGAAATTTGCAAAGCAAGGGACTGAATCCAAAAATATTCTATCCAGCAAGCATTTGCCAGAAACCAAACATTGTCTCACTATGAACAGGAGACCAGAAGGCTGGTCAACCTTAATTGCTCTGAAAGGTCAGAGCTAATCACTCACTATTCAGTTGAAACATTGTTAGCAGAAGCAGCCTCTACCTGTTTGTTTCATGTTAATTTCTGTTTTGTAATTTCCTGCCTAAAGGCTAGGGGTGTGTCCCAAAGCCTTAATAAAAGGGAGAAAAAGGCCAGAAGAAGGGGTAGTCCTTTCCACTAGAGCAGCGGTTCTCAACCTGTGGGTCATGACCCCTTTTGGGGTCAAATGACCCTTTCACAGGGGTCGCCTAAGACCATCGGAAAATGCAGATATTTACATCACAATGCATAACAGTAGCAAAATTTCATGGTTGGGGGTCACCACCACATGAGGAACTGTATGCAAGGGTCGAGGCCTTAGGAAGGTTGAGAACCACTGCACTAGAGGAAGGCTCCCGCCTGGCCCCCCAATATCACCAAATTAATATTTTCTAGTCTCTCTTTTCATTTGCATGCGGCCTCCTTCAGAACCCGAACCCTGAACCACACAGGACGTGGAAAGGGGCTCCCACAGCATTTAATTCAAAATTGAAGGGGAAATAAGGAGCTTCACAGACAAAAACAGGCTAAGAGAGTTTATCACTACCAAGCCAGGAATGTAACAAATGATAAAGGGCCAAAACCGGTTTGGCTCAGTGGATAGAGCATCGGCCAGCAGACTGAAAGGTCTCAGGTTCAATTCCAGTCAAGGGCATGTGCCTTGGTTGTGGGCACATCCCCAGTAGGGGGTGTGCAGGAGGCAGCTGATAAATGTTTCTCTCTCATTGATGTTTCTAAGTCTCTCTCCCTTCCTCTCTGTAAAAAAAAAACAATAAAATATATATTTTTTAAAAAGAAATGATAAAGGGTTGGTATAAAAGAAGAAATAAAAAAGAAGAAGGAACACGGGCACAAAAAATAAAAAATAGCAACGAACAAATACCTATCAATAACTTCAAATGTAAATGGATGAATTGTTCCGATCAAAAGACATTGAGTGGCTGAATGGATTAAAAAAAAAAATTACCCATATATATGCTGTCTACAAGAGTTACACCTCAGAATAAGGCACTCATACAGACTGAAAGTCAAGGGATGGAAAAATATATTAAAGGCAAAGGGAAGTGGAAAAAAAAGCTGGGGTATCAATACTTATATCTGACAAAATAGACCTCAAACTGAAGGCCATAACAAGCAATAAGGAAGGCCACTTCATAATACTAAAGGGATGGATACAACAAAAGGATGTAACCCTGGTAAACATATGTACACCCAATGCAAGAGCACCCAAATACTGTACATAAAAAATATTCCTAAAAGATATCAAGGGAGAAATCGACAACAATACAATTATAGTAGCAGACTTTAATTTACCACTAATGTCACTGTATAAATCCCTTAAAAAAAAATCAGTAAAGAAACAGCAATCCTGAGAAAGGAAGATGGATGCCGATGGAAAGGCAGACTGCAAGATAGTGTGTAAGAAAACAAAAGGAGAGTGTGGTCTCATAGGGAGTGTTTGTTGGTGAGTTGAGGGACAGCTATACTCCAGGAGACTGTGAGGGACTGCTGGATGGGGCTCCCCTGACCAGGCATCTCCAACTGCTGCTGGGTTCCTGCGTGGAGCAACCTACTCGGACACAGCGACCACGCCATCTTAAAGGGGAAAGTGGATGTTGTTGGAAACCTGAGAAGCCTGGAGAATCTACAATTACAGCATCCACCAAACAGCTGAGAACCTGAGAATACTGGTCGACATTTGGTGCAAACACAGATTCAGAGGAGAAGGTCAAGTTTCACCTGGTTTAAGGTGAGGTCTCTGGTCATGGCAGGAGAGAGAAACACATACACTGCAGGAGCTGGAAAACTTATGGCTGTTGGGCCTGGTGTGATCTGTGAATATGAAAGGAGGTCCTCAGAGCTTCTAACAGAAGGGAACTCTAAAAAGCAACCCATTTTAATCTGACACAAAAGTACAGCCTAAACATTTTAAAAGTGTGCTGACTGCTTAGACCCAATGGGGAAAAAAAAAAGACTATACAGACTTGCATGCAGCCCCAGAGTTTGCACACTTACGATGGCTCTTTTTTTGGTTTATCTTTTTCCTCTTTAAATCATTGGCTCTGATTACTAAGCCCAATACATTAGCTCACCCAATTGGGAACACCCTGAGATACTGCAGGTGAAAGTTGTTTATCTGGAACCCTGGAGATCAGAGTGGGGAATAACCATCAGAGAACCAGCTCTGGGACAACCTACTCCCACAAATCGGTGTTGAGTGCCACAGGGAAAGCAGGATCTAAGCACTGGCTAGAGAGGACTTATAGATGCAGAGGTCAATCCAGAAACACTGCCACCCAGGCGTTGAATCACAAACTGACTCCTGTGTAAACACAAATAAAGGAATACAAGAAAGTAAGACACACTGCCTGCTTAAAAATTAGGACTGGATTACAAAATTGAGGAGCAGGGGAACTCAGGAAACTTCAATACTGTCCTGATTAGGAAACAGGCATGCAAAAGAGAACAGTAGAGAAAGTGAATGACATTGCACATTTTATTTTTAAAATATTTTTTATCTTTTACTTAAGAAACTATTTTTTCCTTACTTGATTTTACCGTTTTAATTATTACATTTTTTATTTTCAATCAATATTATTACTAGCACTATTTTATCCTTTTTTTAAAAAAATATATCATTTCATTTTCTCTATTTTACTTTGGGATTAAAGTTCTGTATTCTATTCCCATCTTTTCTTTAACATCATTTTACACGATCTCAACTTTACCTTTATGCCATCACCTTCTTCCTAACTTTTCCCTCTTTGTTTACCTGTTTCTCTTACCCTTTTCCTGCTTTAGATTTTCCCTATTCCTTCTTTTTACCCCCTGGTAAAATTTTACCCTACTTATATATCTAATTTCAAATCCCCTGCTCCAAGTCCATACACACTTTCTATTCTCTGTCTTCAATATAGCAAAAAAAAAAAAAAAAAAAAAAAAAAAAAATTTCCCTCAGTCCTTTTCTTGCTGTTTGCTTGATTTTTTTATTTTATCAATTTTTTATGCTTGTTTGTGAGATTGTTTTGCTTATTATTTTTGTTTATTTGGTTTGTTTTTGTTTGTTTTTTGTTTCTGTTTTCCTTCACCTCACTTGATATTAGTTGTTCTTTGTAGTTTGTATTTATCTCCAGGTACTTGTTGCTGGCATTTGTTGGGATTAGTGGCTGTTCTTATATAATTTTCTCCCCATATATATAGTTTGTTCCTTTCTTTTTTCATATTCTCTTTCTTTTCTCTATTGCTTTTTTTTCCTTTTCCCTATTTTAGTTTTGTATTACTTTATTTTTTTCTCTCCTCAGAAAAGGAAGTAAACAAAATGGAGGCAAGCAACTTTCCAGAGAAAGAATTCAGAGACTTTGGTCTTAAGTTAGATGAATGGAATTGAAGACTAATTTGACAATATGTCTAAGAACCAAGAAGAAATGAAGAAGAACCAAGAAGAAATGGAAAATGACATTGCTACTATAAAAAACTCAATAGAAAGCATCAAGAATAAACTAAAAGAAGGAGAGGACAACATCAGAGAGCTAGAACAAAACTTAGGAAAAAATAACCAAGTAGAGCAGCTTCTAGAAAAAAATTAGTAAACAGGAGGAGAGCCTAAGGAAACATTGAGACAACATGAAACAAAACATCTGCATAACAGGGTTGCAGAAGGAGAGGAAACTGAGCAAGGAATAGAAAACCAGTTTGATGGTTGAAATCATCCCTGATAAAGGGCAGAAAAAAACCACACGATTCTAAGAAGCTAACAGAGTGCCAAGCAAAATGAACCCCAAAAGACCGACACCAAGGCACATTATAATTAAAATGGCAAACACCAACACCAAAGTAAGAATCTTAAAAGCAGCCAGAGGGAGACAGAAAGTAACCTACAAAGGAACCCCATCAGATTAGCGACTGATTTCTCAACAGAACGTCATCAGGCCAGAAGCGAATGAAATGAAATATACGAAGTCATGCAAAGGAAGGGTCTGAATCCAGGAATGCAGTACCCAGCAAGGCTATCAATCAAAATTGAAGGTGATATCAGGAATCACACAGACAAAAAAAGTACTAAGGGAATTTATTACCATCAAACCAACAATTCAAGAAGTGCTAAAATGTCTACTGTAAAAAAAAAAAAAAAAGGAGCATAAGAGCAAAGAATAAAAATTGCAACAAATAAGTACCTATGAAAAATAATGTAAATTAATTAAATGCCCCAATCAAAAGACATAGGGTAATGAATTGGAAAATAAAATACGACCCATATATCTGCAATCTACAAGAAACCCACCTCGGAAAAAAGACACACACAGACTGAGGGTGAAGGAATGGAAAAAGATTTTTTAGGTGAATGGAAATGAAAATAAAGCTGGGAGAGCAATCCTTATATCTGTCAAATTAGATCTCAAAGTGAAGGAAATAACAAGAGATTAGGAAGGCCATTCGTAATATTAAAGGGAGTAATCCAACAAGAAGAAATAACTCTGGTAAACATGTATGCACCCAATATAGAAGCACCCAAATACATTAAAAAAAAAAAACCTCCTGGAGGATATCAAGGGAGAGATTGACAGCAATACAAACATAGTAGGAGACTTGAATACCCCACTATCACCATTGGACAAATACTCTAAAAATAAATATCATCAAAGAAACATCAATCCTAAATGATTCACTAGACAAAATGGAATTAATTGACATCTTCAGATCATTTCACCCCAAAGCCACAGAATAGACATTCTTCTCAAGTGAACATAGACCATATGTTGGCTCAAAGGCAAAGTCTCTTCAAATTCAAGAAGATAAAAAATCATATCAAGCATCTTCTCAGATCACAGTGGCATAAAACTGGAACTCAACTATAATAAAAACAACCCCAAAAAATCAACACATGAAAACAAAACAGCATGCTATTAAACAATGACTGGGTTACCAGAAATCAAAGAAATATAAAAAAATACATCATGGCAACAAATGACAATGAGAAGACAACAATCCAAAATCTATTGGACACAGCAAAAACAGGCTTCAGAGGAAACTTCATAGCTCTACCAGCCTACTGCAAAAAAAAAAAACAACAACAACAAGAAACATTGGTAATAAATTACCTAACCCTACAACTCAAAGTGTTAGAGAGCAACAAGAAAAGCCCAGTGTAAGCAGAAAGAGGAAAATAGTAAACATCAGAATGTAGATAAATGCATTGAGACAAAAAAAAATACAAAAACAAAAGAAAAGATCAACAAAACCAAGAAATGGTTCTTTGAAAGTAAAATCAGGTTGATGAACCTCTAGGCAGGCTCACCAAGAAGCAAGGAGAGATGACACAAATAAACAAAATAAGAAATGAAAGAAGAGAAATAACAACAGACCCCACTGAAATACAAAGGATTGTTAAAAAAACAAACAAACAAACATGAACAACTCTGTTCCAACAAACTGAACAATCTGGAAGAAATGCACATACTCCTAGGAAAATATAACCATGCAAAATTCAGTCAGGAAGAATCTAAACATCTCAATAGGCCAATAACTATGGAAGAAATTGAAGCAGTCATTAAAAAGCTTCCAGCAAACAAAAGCCTAGGGCCAGACCACTTCACAGGGGCGTTTTACAAAACATTCAAGGAAGAACTAAAACCTATCCTCCTCAGACTATTCCAAAAAATTCATGAGGAAGGAACACTTCCAAGCTCATTCTATGAAACCAGCATCACCCTAATACCAAAACCAAATAAAGACAAGACAATAAAACAGAATTATAGGCCAATATCTTTCATGAACATCGATGCCAAAATTCTGAACAAAATTCTAGCAAATCAGACCCAGCAGTATATCAGAAAGATCATACATCATGACCAAGTAGGATTTATCCCAGGAATGCAGGGATGGTACAATAATCACAAATCAATAAATGTAATACATCACATAAACAAATTGATAGATAAAAATCACATAGTCAGATCAATTGATGTAGAAAAAGCATTTGACAAAATCCAACACCCTTTCTTGATTAAAAACTCTCAACAAGGTGGGAATAGAAGGATCATAACTCAACATAATAAAAGCCATATATGATAAGTCCACAGCTAACATCATACTCAATGGGCACAAACTAAAACCATTTTCCCTATGAACAAGAACAAGCAGGGATGTCCACTCTCACCACTCCTGTTTGACAATATACTGGAAGTATTAATCTTTGCAAACAGACAAGAAAAAGAAATAAAAGGCATCCATCCAAATTGGAAGAGAAGAAGTAAAGCTGTCCTGCAGATGACATGATATTGTACATAAAAATCCAGAAAGACTCCATCCAAAAACTAATAGATTTAATAAATTAACTTGGCAATGTAGTAGAATACAAAATTAATGCCAAGAAATCTATTGCATTTCTATCCACCAATAATGAACTTACAGAAAGAGAGACTAAAAAAGCAATCCTATTTACCATTGCACCAAAAAAAATTAAGATACCTAGGAATAAACTTACATAAGGAGGTAAAAGACCTATACGTGGAAAACTACAGGACACTGGAAAAAGAAATAGAGGAAGACATAAACAGATGGAAGAACATAGCATGTACATAAATTGATAGAATCAACATCATTAAAATGTCCATACTACCCAAAGCAACCTATAGATGCAATGCACTTCCTATTAAAATATCAACAACATATTTCAAAGACCTAGAAACAACTCTCCCAAAATTCATCTGGAATAAAATAAAGACCCTATATAGCCACAGCAATCCCGAGAAAGAATAATAAAGTAGGTGGGATCTCAATACCAGATTTCAAGCTGTATTACACAGCCACTGTTCTCAAAACTTGCATAAAAACAGATATATAGACCAATGGAATAGAATAGAGAATCAAGTTACCGATCCAAACTACTATGCTCAATTAATATTTGACAAGGGTGGCATAAACATGCAATGGAGTCAAGACAGTCTCTTCAATAAATGGTGTTGGGAAAATTGGACAGATACATGCAAAAAAAATGAAACTAGACCACCAACTTATCCCATGAACAAAAATTAACTCAAAATGGATACTGGACTTAAACTTAAGATGGGAAATCATAAAAATACTAAAGGAATCCACAGGCAGAGAAATCTCAGACATGTGCCAAAGCAATTTCTTCACCAATACCCCTCTGAGGGCAATGGAAGCTAAAGAGAAAATAAACAAATAGGACTATATTAAAACAAAAAGCTTTTTCACAGCAAAAGAAACCATCCACAGAATAAGAAAGCCCACCCTATGGGAGAACACATTTGCAAATGTTATCACTGATAAAGGTTTAAACTCCAACATCTATAGGCAACTTATACGACTCAATAAAAGGAAGATAAATGATCCAATTATAAATGGGCAATGGACCTAATAGAATCTTTTCAAAAGACAGAAGGGAGGCCAGGAAAAATATGGAAACACGTTCAAAGCCGCTAATTATTCGAGAGATGCAAATCAAAATGACAATGTGGTACCATCTCACACCTGTCAGAATGGCAACAACCAACAAATCAACAAAAGACAAGTGATGGCGCGGATGTGGAGGAAAAGGAACCCTGGTGCGCTGCTGGTGGGAATGCAGACTGGTGCAGCCACTGTGGATAATGGTATGGAGTTTCCTCAAAAAACTAAAAATGGAACTCCCATTTGACCCAGTAATCCCACTTCTAGGATTTTAACCTAATAAACTAGAAACACCAGTCAGAAAGGATATATCCACCCCTACGTTCATAGCAGCACAATTCACCATAGCTAAGATTTGGAAATAGCCCAAATGCCCATCAGCAGATGAGTGGATTAGAAAACTATGATACATCTACACAATGGCATACTAAGCTGCTTTAAAAAAAAGAAGGCATTCTTACCATTTGCTGCAGCATTGATGGACCTGGAGAGGATTATATTGAGGAAAGCTAGGCAATGAAAGAAAAATACCATATGATCTCACTCATTTATGGAAAATAAAGAACATTATAACCTGATGAATAAAAAGATAGATACAGAGGCAGTAAAGCCCGAACAGACTGTCAAATTATAGTGGGAAGGCTGGGGAGTGTTGGGGAGGGAGGGAAATAGATCAACCAACAGCCTTGTATGCATGCATAGAAACACACCAATGGACACAAGACACTGGGGGGGGGGGG
>PVJN01058534.1:0-12064 GCA_004026805.1 Lasiurus borealis | reverse complement strand
AAGTCACAGATCTGGAGAAAATATTTGTAAAAGACACATCTGATAAAAGAATGTTTTCCAAAATATACAAAGAACTCTAAAATTCAACATAAGAAAACAAGCAACCTAACTAAAAAAAAAAATGGGAGGGGAGAAAAGACCTTAACAGACACCTTACCTTTGGCTAGAATAACTCTGAGGCTTTTCTTTTACACGGGTCCCCAGAATTCCCCTGTCAGGGTCATACTCCATTTGCCCATGAAGTATCTGGCTTGATAATGAGAATTCTTTATTGGATTTATTCATTTCTTTGTCTCACTTCCTCATTTTCTTACCTTCATTTCCCCTCCTTCAAAATAAAACATAATAAATAAAATATAACAACTAAAACATCTTCTAGTCCTTGGGTCTTTTCTCAAAGTCTGATTCTGGTGCAACTGAAACTAAGAAAATACCTATTAGATACCCAAAAGGCAATACCACATAAGCAGATGGACACTGGGTCTCTGAAATTTATGGAAAGACTGGGCTAGGGATATAACTTTGAGAATCATCAGCATATGGACAGTTTGAGAGTCATGGTATGAATGAGATCATCAAGGGAGTAAGTGAAACAGAAAAGCCATCTAAGAAAGGGTTGGAAGCCTTGGTCACACTCAAGTTTAGAAGAAAACTGAGGCAGAACCAGCAAACATACCAGGATAAAGTAGCCAAAAAGGTCAGAGAAAATGCAAGCAAATGAAGAAAGTATTTCCAGGAATTAAAATAAAAGTATTGATTCCTGGATCCCACTGCAGATCAAAAGAACCAGCATCTTTGTTGGTTCACATAGGAAATTTGCATTTCTGAAGGCTTTTCAGATATTCCTTAAGCATAATAAAGTTCAAAAAACATGAACTCTTAGAATCCTATCTCCCCACCCCCTTTTTTTTTGGGGGGGGAGTATTTTAGGTAGAATGGTCTAGATAAGCTTTTATTCTTTCTTGGCAAGTTCACAAAATAAAAAAAAATGATTTCTCAAAAGCTATTACTGCTATCTAAGCAAATTGTGCCCTTGTAATTGAGGTGATATAAATGCACAATTTTGAATGTGCTGACTATGCTTTTTTTCCTTTCTTTCTTTTTTTTTTTTTTTTTTTGAGTTGAGGTTATCTTGAATTGATGATGTTAGTTGCTAGGGGTTTCATATTGCTGAGCTGGATCATTAACCCAAAATAGGTCTATAAAATTTTTAATTCTTTTGAAAATATAAAATCAGATGTAAGGTTTTAGCTTTATTCCAGTTCTACAGATAATTGTTTGCACTTATGATTAATAATTATACTAATGAAACTGATTTTCTTTATTGTCAGCACTTCTGCATCCAAGTGAAATCTTTTTGACATAGTCATCTTGGGAAGCTATATGCTACATTTCTGAAAATATTTTAGAAATATCTTCAGTCTGCATATCAAATACACTTGACTGGCACATCTTCATACTTTTTTTTTAGTCTTTATTTTAGAATTAGTTAATACTGATACTAATAATAGTGAGCATCATTCAATGATTGCCATAAACTGAATGTATGCATCCAAATTCAGATGTTGAAACCTAATCCCCAATGTGATGGTATTTGGAGGTATGGCCATTGGGAGGTGATTAAGTTATCAGGGCAAAGCCCTCCTGAATGGAATTTAGGGCCCTTATAAGTGAGACCCCAGAGAGCTCCCATGCCTCTGACACTGTGAAGCTACTGGAAGATATCTGTTTAGGTAGCACGAAGCAGACCCTCACCAGCCACTAAATCTGCTGGTGTCTTGATCTTGGCCTTTCCACCCTCCAAGAAATGTTTACTGCTTAAGCCACCCAGTCTATGGTACAAAGACAATAATTCTCGGGCAATAAAAAGAGTTCTACAGAGTAATCTCAAGAATGTTTGCAATAGGAGAACCAAGTTGGTGGCGTAGGCATATGCATGTATCACTGCCTCCCACAAACACATCAAAGTTATAGCTAAAATACAGAGCCACCATCATCCACACCCATCAGAAATCTGGCTGAATGGAAGTCCTACAATGAGAGAAATAAAGAAGAAAGCTCACTGAGACTGGTAGAAGGTGTGGAGTTGCGGAACTAGCTGATCAGGCAACCATGTGTACCACTGTTTAACTGGGAGGGAGATCATTTTTGTGAAGGCTGCCCAGAGGAGCAAGGGGTCCCAATCCCATACCAGATGCCCAGCCCAGGATTCCAGAAATGGGAAAGGAAGTTCCTACAGGCAGTAAGAACTACAGGCTGTAAAAACCAGTGCAGATTGGGGCTCGGTGACACAGAGGCTGTTGGAGACCCAGCTGCTCCTCTTAAAAAGCCAGCACACAAACTGAATTTACAAGGTCCCACTTCTTTTGAGCTCCAGTGCTGAGCAAGGCTCTAAGGGATGCAGACAAATATGAGGAGGAACTGGATTGTCTGGCATTTGGGCAGGAACTCAGCGGTGGCTTTTCCCCTGGTGGAGGTACTCACAGGGATCATTGTTACTATGCTGGGACCTTCCCAGTTGCAGGGCTGACTGGCAGCATTTCTGTTTGCTTCAACCTGGTGATTTTCAGAGACCCCCATCCTACCCAATTCACAAGCTTTGTGCAGGCTTTTGCATATGAATGGTCTGTCCTTGCTCAGGCTAAAACCTGTCAAAGAAGCTACAGCTGGCTCAAGGAGCCCCAAACCCATCAATAAAAGGCTCAAGATCCGGCACCAGCACCAGCCTGCCTTACTTCACAGCTGGGCCTCATCTGGTCACTGCCAAACCTATACAAAGAGGAGGAATCTGCAGATCTCTCTCTAGCTCTTTTTGGGTGGTCGTAGGCAGTGGCTGACATTATACCTCCCTGGAGACCAAAGAGCCAGTGTACCCAGTGGTCAGTATAAGACCATACCAGATTACAACTCTACATATCAATAAGCAAAACACTCAAGGGGCAGACTCAGTGAACACCAAGGCTCTACTGAAGCAAGTCCTGCACAGAAACTCTCCCACTGTAGTCACAGCTGGTCTTCACAGCCAATTGGCCTGGGGGTCAATTCCTTCCAGTGACACCAGCAGCAATTAAGGCTCAACTACAATAAGACCGTGCACACAGCCCACAAATGGGTACTCCTAGAGTGTCCACCTTAGGTGATTGGGAAGGCTGAGTCACTAGGCCATATAGGACACCTACTACACAAGACCATTCTATCAACTCAAGGAGACTTAGCAGCTCTACCCAATACATAGAAACAAACACAGGAAAGCAGCCAAAATGTGGAGACAAAGAAACATGTCACAATGAAAAAACAATAGAAGAAAGCAAACTATTAGATATAGAGTTCAAAACCACAATTATAAGGTTTCTCAAAGTTAATCTTCTAGAAACTTCCAAGGAACTTAGTGAGACTTTTAAGGATCTTAGAGAGAATATCAAAAATAATAAAATAAAAGGAAAGGAAAAGAACCAGTCAGAAATTAAGCATACACTGACTGAAATAAAGAATAAGGATTCAACAATAGACAAGAAAATCCAGAGAATCAAATCAACAATTTGAAATACGAAGAAGCAAAAAACACCCAACCAGAAGATCAAAGGAAAATATATTAAAAAAATATGAAGATAGTGTAAGGAGCTTCTAGGACAACTTCAAGAATATCAACATCTGAATTATGGGGGTACAGAAGAAGAGAGAGAGCAAGATATTGGAATCCTATTTGAAGAAATAATTACAGAATATTTCCCCTACCTGATAAAAGAAATAGACTTACAAGTCCAGGAAGCACAGAGAACCCCAAGCAAGAGCAACCCTAAAAGGACCACACCAAGACACACCATAATTAAATGCCAAGGGCTAAAGACAAAGAGAAAAATCTTAAAATTAGTAAGAAAAAAGCATTTAGTTACCTACAAGGGTGTGTCCATATGACTGACAGCTGCTTTTTCAACAGAAACTGCAGGCCAGAAGAGAGTGGCAAGAAATGTTCAAAATGATGAATAACAAGGACCTAAAACCAAGATTACTCTACTCAGCAAAGCTATCATTTAGAATTGAAAATCAGACAAAGAGCTTCACAGACAAGAAAAAGCAAAGGAGTTCATCAACACCAAACCAGTATTATATGAAATGCTGAAGGGTATTCTTTAAGAAGAGAAAGAAGAAGAAAAAGATTTAAAAATATGAAAAAGAAAATGGCAACAAATACATATCTATCAACAATTGAATTTAAAAATCAAATGAATAAGAAATGTAATGAACAGAATAAACTAGTGGATGAAATAGAATCAGAGGCATGGAAATAGAACAGACTGAGGATTCTCAGAGGGAAGGAGGTTGGGGGGAATGAAGAGATTAGACTAAGATCTTATATGCATGTATGCATTACTTATGGACACAGACAACAGGGTGGCAGGCGGGGCAGGAATCAGGTGGAGGGAGACAATGCGGGGAGTGGGGGGAGGAGAGGGACAACTATAATAATCTCAACAATAAATATATTTTTAAAAAGAATGCTTGCAACAAAATGCTATGATACAGTTTAAGGTAAACAGGATCACATAGAAGAAGATTCTCAAAAGATGTGCTATTATTAATAGAATAAAAAACTGGAGACCCTGAAAGAGACAAGACCAGCCACATAATTTGCAAAGCCTAGTACAAAGGAAAAGGCAGACATCTACTTCAGCTAGCAGGGAACAGTGTTGTTGAAGGTTCTTAATTACAAAGCTCCTCCTTCCCACATGTCTCATCTGCTCCAGTATGTGCTCTAAAGTCTCATCAGACTTCACTTAAAAAACACAATTTCAAAAATGATTGCTAAGAATTTCAAGATGGCAAGGGCTGGCTGCTCATTCATGGAGCTAGTCCTGCAGAGATCATTGCCATCAGTTGCTAGCAGTTTCCACTGATGCATTTGGAAGTTACAGCTTAGCCCGGGCCTGTGTTGCTCAATGATTAAAGCATTGTCCTGTGCACAGAAAGGTCTCGGGTTCAATTCCTGGTAAGGGTATATACCAGGTTTCAAGTTTGATCCCTGGTCAGGGTATGTATGGGAGGCAATCAATTAATGTCTCTCTCTCTCTCTCTCTCTCTCTCTCTCTCTCTCTCGTCTCTCTCTCATCAATGAAAATCATATCCTAGGATAAAGATTTAAAAAAATGTTACAACTTTATCTTTACCTATTTTTTCTTGCTATGAAAACTTCTCGTATTATTAATATTTGTTTACTTGTACATAAGCGAAAGAGAAGGAGATTCGGATGCCAAAAAGAAGTGTACTAATTAGGGCAACAAAAGCAAGACCTCTACAGTGTGTGAGTCAGGAGAGCACATGGAGATGGGGCCTCACTGGCAGGCTTCCTGTACAGGCCGGTAAGTCCAGGACATGGCAGTTCATTTTACCTCAAGTTCAATCAAAACAACATTTCCCCTGTAGGTGGGTTTCAGCAAACATCCTAAAGGCCACTTTATACAAAACTTCATGGAAACACATGAAGTAGGACAAAACTAGCACCACCCCTACCCACTCCTTGTCCTACCTCATTTCCTCTCTTCCTGTGGCTGCCACGTCTAATTCAATAGACAGGCACAAAAATACCAGTACTGGCTATTAAACAACCGGAGGTTAATTTATATTCTCATCATGTTCTAGGTTGTTGCTAAAATACACATGTGTGAATTAAAGGAGTTTACTAGTTCTAACACTGAGTTCCTTTAATTCCCTGAAGCAGTTTCATGATCTAATCTCTCCAATGCTAATTTCTTCCTGGCAGAAAACCACTTAGTTCTTTTGTATCTCCTATACTTTTATTATAGCACTAAGCATGAGATGAATTGCATACTGAATAAAGTTTAACTATCATAACGGATGCATAGTTTGATGCCGCCACACAAACAAGTGTAATTCTAGAATGTATAGATTCTACTTACAAATGTCCTTCCACCCCAAATACATCCTATTTTAAATGTAAATCCTAATATCGATGCATTTTCCTAACTACCCTGGTATAGGATAATTTACAGTGTTACTCAAATCTGGTACATGCCAATGGTGAGAATATTAGAATGAGGTTCCTATGTTTCTAATCCAGTAATTTGCAGGCCCTTTTAGGGTACATTACAGATTTCATTAAATTGTTTTGAGTTACTTTCTGAAATCCTTGAGTTTTGAAACAAAACAAAGTTTAATTGATATTAACTCATAGTATCAGGAGCAAGTGGGAATATGAAATCCACTGTTAAAATGACATCTTCCTTCCAGTTCCACATACTCCTTCGGTCACTACTCCAATCATATCAGTTAGCCTCTAAATCAGTGGTTCTCAACCTTCCTAAGGTCATGACCCTTGCATACAGTTCATCATGTGGTGGTGGTAACCCCCAACCATGAAATTTTGCTACTGTTATGCATCTTGATGTAAATATCTGCATTTTCCGATGGTCTTAGGCCACCCCTGTGAAAGGGTCTTTCAACCCCCAAAGGGGTCGCGACCCACATGTTGAGAACCGCTGCTCTAAATTGAGGTTGTGCCAGCTCTATTACCTCAGAACTTAAGCAATAGAGAACAATATTTATTGTGTGAGGCAAACAGCAATTATGAAAATGAAATTTATATAATATAATGAAATGTTCACATTACCCTGAGGAAGAAACTCTTAGACAAATGAGTTGAACTTTCCATGGAGCTTTTCAGACAGAGGAGAAGAAGGCAAATTAGTGCAGGAAGAAATGAGAACAGTAAGGACTGAAATTTCCCCAAAGTGAGCATGAGGTAAAGGACTTTCCAGTCACAGTGAAAATAGAATTTGCTGACAAGGTCATGATCACATCAGACAACTCACAACTGGGAAAAGAAATTTACAAAAAACATTTATTTTTAACTACACAATTGGAATAGTTCCAAACTATGTCTGGGAAGTGTCTGCCTGCCCTTGACCATTATATTGCTCTCTTTACTTATGTCTCTCACTTCTTTATCAACACTCATATGTCAACTTAAGGGTAGCAGAGATGAGGGATCTAAAAAACCTCAACCTTATCCCAACCTTTCCTCCCCAAACACTCAGACAAATAACACTCATAGAAGCAGAGTAGAAAGGTGATTGCCAGAGGCCATGGCAAGGGATAAATTCGGAGTTGCTCTTTGATGGGTATAAAGTTTCAGTTATGCAAAGTGACTTCTGGAGATCTGCTGTACAACATCATGCCTATAGTTATCAACACTGTATTGTGCACTAAATATTTTTAAAAGGTAGATCTATGTTAAATGTTCTTATTACAATTAAAAAAATAAAGAAGACAGTAAGGCTTGGCAGTCAGCAAGGCTCAGTGGTTGAGGGTCGATCTATGAGCTTGGAGGTCAATGTTTGATTCCTGGTCAATGTACATGCCCAGGTTGTAGGCTTGATCCCCAGTGTGGGGCAGGCATGCAGGAGGTAGCTGATCAATGATTTCCTCTCATCATTAATGTTTCTGTCTCTCCCTCCCCCTTCTTCTTTGAAGTCAATAAAAATGTATATTTTAAAAGATAATAAGGAAGCACTCAATTGCATTTAATTTTAGCCATCATTTGTTCCTTTCACTTGTATATTGCTTGGTTAATTCCAGTGGTTGTCATTGATAAGTCATTCCTTGTTAAATACACTGAAATACCTGTGCTCCTGTTTTAATGCACAAGCCCCCTACCTTTCTGACTTTTGGTGTCTGGCATTATTGTTACGACGTGTAGCTTGGTATTTGTATTATAATCCACTTAACAAACATCCTTACACTTTGTGCAGTAACCTTCCTTGACAACCAAAAGACTTTATTTAGAATACAATGAATAATTTTGAGAGGACATCTGGATAGAGGGAGATGGACCATATTACCATTCATTTATCAATGAATAAAGTTTCTGCTCTGCTTTAGGAACTCAGCCTTATTTTATTGCCATGAACAGCACTGGGCAGAAGAACATTGGTTTGGGTTCTCAACATGGAAGGGTGGGTAACAAGTCCAATTGCAACTACACAGACACAGAAATTTCATAAAAATAATACTACATAGAATATATACTCCAATACAATTTATTTAATTGTATTTCTTGAAATTATAGTTGTGACTCATTAAATTGTTCTCTTGGTCCAGTAGTGGGCTGTGACCTATGGTTTGAGGATTAAAATTTGGGCGTTTGAAACAGAGATGTGATGTTGAATAGCTGTGAAGTGATTTAGGCTCTAAAGGGTGTTAGTGTTCTTTAAGACAGGAGTGACTCAGCACTTATCTAGAAAGATTGTGGTGGTGGGAGGGGGAAGGAGATAAATAAATAACTCAACCAAAGCTCTTTGTTCAGCATAAGTCACATAGTAAGTGTTAATAACTGTTAGCTCTTATTTTTCACTCTTTGAATTCCTTGGAGAAACTTGGAAGAAAAAGTTATGTGAATGTAAAATAAGATACTTACATTTTACTCACTGTGCACTTAATTATGTTCTATAATTTTATGCCCTTATTTCATTCAATAATGTTTTAAAATATTTTATTGATTTTTAGAGAGAGGGAAAGAATTTCAATTTGAGAGTGAAACATCAATGGGCTGCCTCCTGCATGCCCCCTACTTGGAATTGAGCTCCAAACCAGGCATGTACCCTGACTCCGAATTAAACTGGCAACGTTTTATTGCACTGGACCATGTCCAACCAACTGAGCCACGCTGGCCAGGGCTTATTCAATAATTTTTATATACTTATAAATGTTGTCTGCCAGGCTGTGTTATGAACTTTCTGTGCTAGGATAACTCAAAGTTTTTCTTCTACTACATGTAGCACCTAGCCTAGAGCTGAGGTTCAATTACTATTAAAGTTCTCATCCAGCTACTCTTTGGCAAGTGATTTCTTATAACATGTAATGTAAAGGGAAATGTAAAATAGATTGGAGAGTAGGGAAAGAAGAAAGTACTTGCAATTTATGCATTGCCTTCAACAATGGCCAAAATTTATGTTAAAAGAAGACTTAGTTTTCTTTACTATAATATGGAACTTTTCCCAAACAGTAACTTAAAAGAAACATGAGAACCTCAAATTATAGAATCATGGGTTTTTTTTTGAGAAGTGCCACTTAGAGTGAAATGTCTTATGAAAACAAGTACTCTTTACATGCTTTGCCCTCATAAATCAGGAAGCGGTATTCCAAACTGATGTAGGAAAACAGTGAAAAGCAGTTCCTTAAGATTACAAAACTCTTTATTACAAAACTCTATATTCAGAGATCTAACAAGATTACTCCCTGGGGAAGAATCTGACACTGTATTATATTAAAAAATGCATTTTCATGAGAGCACTTTATACAAATAATAATAATGAGACAGATTGTAAACTAAAGCTGCTCTAAATAATGCCAGAAATAATTGTTATTTCATTGAAAACCTAAACTGAAAACCAGGGAGGATTAAAAGAGTTAAGGTGCTCAAGAAATTAACATCTGCTTGGCAACCAAGATAAATGCATGTAAACTTCATTAGCAAAATGAGTTAAAATATGATGCTGAGGAATTAATAATAACTAACCAGATGGATATATGGCTGATTGAACAATGCATGACTACTTGTACAAGAGAAGTAAAGAGTGCTGAGAATAAAGATAATGAGGGAGAACTTTAAGTGAAATTTAAGACTTGATACCAACTGCTCTTCCTACTCACCTTTGTAGAAAAGGATTCATACAACCTGTATAAACCAGAACATGCCCTTGCCAGGAGTTAGTTAAATGGTTACTGAGAATGTTGGCTTCACTAGGAATTCAATGCTTGCCTAGATCTACGACATAATAGGGCAATAAGATGTTTGAGAATTCAGATGACTTCCGTTGTCTATAAATTGGAGTAGAATTATATATTTTATAGTCTGTGGGTGCCTCACTGGCATCCATTTGGGATCCACACAACTCCCTCCCTTTTTAAATATAGTAGCTGTGTATTTAGGATTTGGGGTTAGACTCGCTAAAGTATGACACATGTCTTTCCTGATGGATACCTCAAAACACCCAGTTATAATTATGTAAACACTGAAAAAATGTCACAAAGGAAGTGAGAGGTTTACATATTAAAATGAACACTAGCATTACCAATGGTACGCAAATATAATTTAATTCTATTCTAAGAAAATGTTCAAGACTTATTCCAATTGTTTCTGCCAAAATTTGCTCTTACTCTGTGCTAGAATTTTTTAAGAGTAGAAAGGTCTCAAAGGAATTTTTGTGTTTTATATTACTGAGGAAGATGATTCTCTGTTAATAATTATCCCCTGGTGACATCCAGAGGCTTGACAAAAATATTGAGGACAACAAGACTAGTGATTAAGCATTATTATATTAGTTTTCTAATTTATTCGCCTTTGATCAAGCTTTCAGCAAACTTCCTGAAGTCAACAACCACAGCAACACATTGAAGAGGAAATTATTTAGAAAAATATCAAACCCAATTGCTAGGGAGGATAATTTGCAGTTAAATATAGTACATATGTACCTAAATTACTTTAAATATCCTTAGAAATATTAACAGTTTGACAAACTAATCAACTAATAATTTTTGGCCTTGCAATAAACCTATCTTTCAATTTTCTTAATTTAGTTATTTACTTTGGCGACTCAGAGTAAAATCACAGATGAAGAAGAAGCATCTGCCCTTTGAAGGTCTAAGCAAACACTGTGCGTGTGTGTGCGCGCGCGTGTGTGTGTGCCTACTGTGAGTCCACACTGAGAGAGTCAACAACCAGATGCTCTGGGCAACAGATCTTATATTCACAAAGCGTATGCCACAGAAGGATGTCAGAAAGACGTTCCTCTAATTGAACACACAGGTATACCCCAACTGTGTCCTTTAATTGAAAATCTAAGAAGATGAGTTGAACAATCTGAACCAAAGGTGGGACAAGTATTAAAAGACTAAGAACTAACCAATTAAAAATGTACTTTGGTCAGATAATACCTGTACCTTGACTGGATGAGGAAGAATGAAGACAATGAGGTTGTTCCCTTTGTAAAAAAACAAGCAAACAAACAAATAGACGATAGGGACAGTGGCAGTAACTTCAAAAATTTGAAGAACTAATTTGTATTAAGAAAACATATTGTCTATTTTTATATAGAGAGAAGCCCTTATAAGTGAAAATTAAAAGAAAGATTTTAGCTAGTAGAAAGAACTTTCCCATTAGAGTACAACTGATTTCATAAATTAGCAAATTCCTCCCGGCCTTTCTCTATGGATTTAAGTAAAGAATGCATGTCTCTCAGGGAATACCAAAGTGAAAATGAAAATTTTCATTGGAGATGCTATGAATCTGAAATTCTAAGCATAAAGTTTCATATTTCAAGTCTCATTAAATCTTGGCAACACAATCTGTAACTTTTAATCAAGTGGAGGTTCTGGAACTCATAGAAGTGGAGAAAATTTAATACAGAATTATGGGATAGTAAAACTCTTACAGGAAATTGCAAATATTTATTATGTCAGTTCCTGGATAATAAGGAGATGTTTGTAATAAAAAAGAAAGCACTAAAGCACTAAATATCTAAATACAAGCATGATTATATTTACTGGCTGGTTTATTTTTTAAAAATACGTTATTTTGTCCTTCTTTTGAAATCTAAAAATACCCTGTTCCTTGAATGAATATATTACGTTATTTAGACATAATAGTGAAGGAACCGGTAGGCTTTACTTTGGTTTTAAAAAACAAAACAAAACACTGCTTTTGCCAGTTCAAAATGTGGAAAATTGTAAGCAGTACTGTTGGTTGCACTAATCATAAGACTTAGTGCTTCTATTTTCCCCCTTCTCTGCACACTGCTTAGACTTGTTGCTTTCCTTTACTAAATATAGCTGGCTTCCTGCTATTTTCACAGCCAACTGGAGAATTTCATTAGGAAGGTGGAAAGCTAACATTGTCACTCTGATGAATAAAGTAGTCAGCTGATATCTCTCCTTGCTCCAGTGGAAAATTTACAAGGACTAGAGGTACTGAAAAGACAGAATGGAGCTTCATTAAAACAGCCAATTAGTGCAATAAGCAAAAGGCAAAGTCAACAGCCTTCTTCTCCCA
>PVJN01058533.1:0-12132 GCA_004026805.1 Lasiurus borealis | reverse complement strand
CTGTCAGAGTATCTGGCATACCCTGAATCTTAATAAAAATAGGTTAAATAAAAAAACACATATGTGAATGCACAAAGACTGGCATTAATTACATTTATATCAAGTTAAAAAGCATCTCCCTGCTTGAACCTATCAGCTGCACCCTCTTTTTTCCTCCCCTTCTTTAAATAAAATGCATTGGAGTGATATTAGTGCACATTAAAGAATAGAGGAATGCTGAGATTGGAAAGGTAAAGTGGCATATCTTAAGGAAAAAGAAAGCCCATCTGTCAATTATTTATTGAGTACCTCATATCAATAATTTGACATGTTTTTTCTCATGTGATTCTCACAAATAATTGTTGTCTTCTCTATTTCACTAAAGGAAAAACTGAAGCCTAGACAGACTAAAGAACTTGCTTGAGGCCTATTGGCAATGTACTAAGATCCTAACAACTGTTCTTTCCTTTCCATCGTATTTTGTTTCTTCTGAATTTAATGAAGAACTCTTAAATTTTTCTTTGGGGAAGAATACATAGTAAATGGCACCAGTTTTCTTAATGAGTAGAGAGAAAGCAAGACTAAGAGGCATTGGTAGCCTTAAACATGGCATTGGCAGGGGAATGGAGAACAAGAAATTGTTGACAGGATATTATAGAATTAAACTCTGTAAGGCTTAGTATTGTTTAGATTGTGCAGCAGTATAGAAGGAGAAGTTACACAAACTAGATGACCTAGTTATGTTGTAACCAGACAATCAAAGGGTCCAGGCTGCCTGTCACTACTTGAGCCAGTTCAGCAGAGACAAGGTTGAATCATATATGGACATTTATCCCAATACTGCCAACAGTATGGGAGAGCAGCAGGCCATCCACAAAAATCTTCTCTGCTCCACCATAAACTAGCTGCTTATATTGGGTAGAAAGACAGAGATTACATGGGGAAGAAAGCAAAAGGGAATGCCAAATGGGCAGTTTACAGGTAATGAGAGATTGCAAAGGCTATGCAAAGGGCTGCAGGGGTGGGGGGAGTCTTCAGAGGGCTGGATTGGCTCTTTGCAATAGGTTGTTAATCTTTCCTTGAAATAGGCAGCTCCAGAATGGAGAGGATGGGCCACATTTCCAGGTGAGCTCCCACATCTGTGTGCAACTCCCAGCCTGTGCCTTCTTTAATCAGAACAAAATGATCATGGTTAACAGAACATGGTTAATATTTCTTACAATTATAGCTGGTCCCTACTATTCTATTTCTGTCCTTACACTGTCTTTGAATTTTGTGGCTATACGTATGTTCATTCCCATCATCCTGCTGCTGGTCTTTGTAATTCCTGATTTTTCCTTGTACTATTGTCCTCATTTTATCTTTATCACCGGGATTTTATCAAAATAAAAACATAGACCCTATTGCACTAAATAGAATCCAACCATAAGCTATTGGCACCAACCTTTCAATGGAATGTATGTTCTTATGGGACATCAGTTCTCCCTTAGTTGAGATGAGTACACAGTAAATTTCCAAACATCATACTATGTGATTGCTGTTCTGAGGCCTAGGAGAAAGAAACTGGAGCAGGGATTCTCAAGCAATTGTGGGAGAAGTAAGGAGAAAAGAAAGCAGGAAATATGTTTTAGTTTTGTTTTGGATTCCAGCTTAGTTTCACTTCACAAATGCCCTTGGTCAGAAACAGCGTCATTGGCGGTCCTGAGAGCCCCGAGTTCAGGATGAAGCACGCTCCTCGTGCTCCATTAGGGTGAGCATATTGGCCATTACTGTACTCCTCCTCCCTACCTTTTTAGCATGTTAATAGATGAGTCATGGTGTACAATCCACTCCTATTTCTGTGACATTTTCATAATTAGATTCACTCATTCATGAGACAGTGGAACAAAATAGAACCAAAATATAGTTTGATGTGAATTATCTGCTTTGTTCCTTGGGATAGACTTCATCTCAATAAGTAGAGATCATGGTTTAAATTAGGCCATTGTGACTAAGATACAGTATATCATTCATATTCAGTTACGAGAGATAAAGAGAAAGAGAGAGAGAGAGAGAGAAAGGATGACTAGACCAAATGCATTGGCATCTAGTAAAAAAAATAAAAGAATGTCAGTAAGAATTAGAGCAAGTGAGAGGTAACTACTACCATGAGTCACTGACTGTTAAAAATATCCAGAAAATTTTCTAAGTCTGATTTTGGCATTCATAGTCCCTCTAATTCCCACAAAAGTAATATGTGAACTTGAAAAAGATTTTGTGTTCACTTGTAGCTTTCAGAAACTTGGAAGCTTTGACTGACTGAGTTACAAGTTAGATAATGAACTTGCTTATAAATCATAAACCTGATTTAAAAATAGATGTGCTAGATTAGGATTTAGTCTTGTGCATCATTAATAGTATATCTTTCCATACTATATCTTTCCATTAACTTTACGGCATTTTAGGGACCTCCTAAGCAATGAATTTCAGTAAAGTTGTTTCTTCCAAAAGCTGCTTTAGGACAAACAATCCCGGCTTTTGTTACAAAACCCAGGAATTTATAAGGTATTAGATTAGCCTTTAAGTAAAATGCTCAAAATTATTAAGTTTAAGTAATATAGATAAAGCCAGATTTTACAAGAATATTCTTGATTTTGACCAAAGCCATATAATATATCAGCAGTCCATAAGTCCTTTGAAACTTTTTCATTTATTAGCCTATCATACCTGATAAACATTTTCTTATCTTTTCTCTTAAAAAGGAAATCACACCTTTTTTAAAACATGTTTTATTGATTTTTTACAGAGAGGAAGGGAAAGGGATAGAGTTGGAAACATCAATGAGAGAGAGACATTGATCAGTGGCCTCCTGCGTGCCCCCTACTGTGCCTGCAGCCAAGGTACATGCCCTTGCCTGGAATCGAACCCGGGACCTTTCAGTCTGCAGGCCGATGTTCTATCCACTGATCCAAACCGGTTTCGGTGAAGCCATACCTGTTAGGATTTGTCAGTGCAATTTATATAGAATCTCGATGAAACTCCTTGACTTTAAATATCCTCAGATTATCAGCAGAGATCCTCACTTCCACAGTATGAAAAAAGGAGTCAGTTAGGCTGGTGAACAAGAGTGTGCTGTGAAAAAATCATGGTTAGGGTTCTTGCAAGGATTCTAAAAAAGTTTGAGAACATATTTGTCCTAGGTCCTTAATTGGCATTCAGGTTTTCTTTCCCAGACTACAGAGCTACTACGAGAACAAAGAGGCCAGAATTATTGGAAATAAGTGGGACGAGCTTCTGAAGGGTGTGGGTGGCAGATACAGTGGAGGTGAGTGGCCCCGAAGGTAGAGTAGAGCAACAAAGTGAGGATGTAATGATGCATGGGAATATGTCCCTTTCCCCAATTCTGGCAGTTCACACTTTCTCATTCCCTTGCTCATTGCTTCTTTTAAGATGACACTATGGCTGGAGATGCAGGGGAGGGAAAGGGCCTTCGTGACTGAAACCAGTGACCTTTCCAATTTTCCATTCTCCAGTGTGGGTTCACAAGGATGTGCTTTTAATGTTGCCTGATGCAACAGTGCTGGGAGTACCTGTGTCCAGCCCAGCTGTGCTTGGAGTCCCTTACTCAATGGAGACTATCTTTCTGTGAGGCATTTTCTAATCCACTCTGTATGTCAGCTTTATGAAAGTATGGAGTACACAGACCTGCTGCTCCAGGGACACACAGTCAGTGGGGAAGACAGGCAGGAGACAGATAATGATGCTGTGTGGGGGATAGATGATAGAGGCATGCCCGCAGGGTTGCAGAAGCACAGGGTACTCACCAGCTGCCAAGAAGCAGGCACTGCCTGTCTGGCCCAGCCTTTGTTCAAGGGAAGATTTAGATACCAGGAAGTGATCCAGAAAGATGTGTCGATGAAAGAATGCCCAGCGTAAGAGTTGTATAAGAGTTTATTTGAGCCAAACTGACGACAGTTGTCTGGAAGCAAAATCTCAACAGATTGAGAAACTTCTCCAATGAATGGCAGTTTTGCAGCTCATTTTATACATGAGACTCACAAGGAGATGTAAAGAGGGTTACATAAAATCTATTTGTGGTCAATGAAGGGGGTGGGAGAAAGCAAAGTGGGGAAATCTCTGGTATTGGATAAAAAGTAAAACAGTGAGACATGCTTCTTTCACATTGGTGGGTACAAGATAGTAATTAACACAGCAGATAGAGGCCATATTTGGGGGAACAAGATAACAGTACGGGGTTCTGGAGTTTTAATGCTCTGGTGGGAAGTTGTACCCTGAGGGGTCTGGAAAAGGAGATTACTCTGACATTTATTTTTTACTTCTCTGACTTTTAAAGCGATGTTATCTTAGATGAAAAAAAAAAAAAAGGCTCAGTTAAGGTAAAGATTGAACTTTGTCAAAGAAGCAAAGGCCTAAAATGTGACTATTGGCCATGCCCCATGACTTGCCTTTTATCCTCAGACCATTCTATGTGGTCACTTTTGGCCTCTGAGTTTATAAAGCCTGCTATGCAGGCCTCTCCTGAGCTTGTCAGGTTTAGTAAGTGGCCTCTGTTTGTCCACAAGTGGTTATGAAAGCAGAACTTCCCTAAGAATGGCCTCCCCAATCCATTAAGCTAATGAGACAGCAGGAGAAGGAAACCACACAACATGCCACTCCAGAGACCCTCCACAAAAGCCAGTTTGTTTCCCTGAAATGAAATCTGGCCTTTGGTGAATTCCGTTGTGTGGGTACATTCTCTCTTTCCCCAACATCCTTTTGTTATCAGGGACAGAACACTGTGACCTTTTGCATAGGGTTAAAATAACAGCTGTTGCTCAAGTGCAGGTTGAATTTTGCTGACCTTTTTACATTTCCCCTATGACTTGCTGTCTGCATCAGCACAGCATGGGACCCTTCTCCCCTCAGCTTCTCCCATATTGTTGAACAAGTCAAAGCAATTGAATTCCCCTTGCTCTTTTAAGTTGATATAAACATGTCACTGTTTCCATTCCAGTCCACTCCCCTTCTTCCTTTCACTCCCACTCTGTTACTAACTTGTTTCTCACATTCCTGAGATCATTACTTCCCATTCAATGTCAGAACCCTTGACTCAAACTCTAATAGAGTGTCTCTTACAATTCCTGTGTATCCCAGCAATCTTGGCCTCTGTTTAAGACAAGCTTTTACCTCCTGGGAAGTCACCAGTACTGTATTAACTTCACCATGAAGTTAAAAATAAATGAACCCTTAAGAATTTGTTAAATGCTCCTTCCTCTACACAGGAGAGAATAACTTATCACCATCTTAATGGAAAAAGAGTAGGCCTTCAACAAGGCGATTACCAGACCTGGATTGAAGTCTTCTCCATACAAGGCACTGTGCTGACACCTTAAGGTTATATGTAGAAGAGTCCGGATGCTAATCAAGTACCTTAAATTTGAAACTGCTGAGGTGATCTTGAGGATTTCCATGTTTTTCCTTGCCTTCTTTTTATTTTGCAGGTGGGGTGGGGAATTAATGATAGCCATTCATCCTACTTTTGATCTGTCCCAGCTGCTGCTGCTTCTTTTTTTTTTTTTAATATATTTTATTGATTTTTCACAGAGAGGAAGGGAGAGAGATAGAAAGTCAGAAACATCAATGAGAGAGAGAGAGACATCGATCAGCCGCCTCCTGCACGCCCCACAGTGGAGATGTGCCCACAAGCAAGGTACATGCCCCGACCAGAATCGAACCTGGGACCTTTCAGTCTGCAAGCCAACGCTCTACCCACTGAGCCAAACCAGTCTCGGCCCAGCTGCTTCTTAATCTCTGTTACACCTCTTCCTTACCTGCAGAGCTGAAAGTAGGTTTCTAGCACTGGGAATTTTCCTATTCCTTCATCTTTTTCTTCATTTTCATGTTTCTATGGAAAGATGATCTTCATAGGCAAAGTTTGTCTTTTTACTGAAAGGAGGATGAACTTAAAATTATCCTAAAACAGAGATCTCACACCAGACCATCCCTTTTCCCCCCACCTTTTAGCAACTTCTGAATTTTCTCTCCTACAGGAGGATCCTTTGAGGTTAAGTGTGGCAGCCTCTTTCTTCCTTCTCAGCATCCGCATGATTTACCTCTAGGAGACCCCCAGAGGACCAAATGCTTGCTTCAGGTAGAAGAGAGATGCAGATTCTGTTCCCAGAGGACAGGGGAAGGGAATAGCCCTGGAGGAAGGGGGCCTCAGGAGAAAGCTGTGACATGGACCCAAGAGTTAATCCAGGGCCTGAGTAGGGATCAGAACTGGTGATTTCAGCTATATCTCCCAGGATTTAGCTTTCTCCAGCTCTTACTCCTACTACTTAAAGGTACTGCTCCTCAAACTTTCCTGTGGATATAAATCCTCTCATGGTTTAGTTAAAATGTCGCTTCTATTCAGTAGGTTTGGGGTGGAGCCTGAGATGAGCATTTCTGACAAGTTCCCAGCTGATTCCTCTGCTTCTAGTCTGAGGATCACACTCTGAATACCAAGATCTTAACTACCCACCACTATGTAAAAGGATAGAAGATATTTAAAGATTTAGAGTCAAACCTTTCAAACTTTTCAAAATTGATTTATAGGTAGTGCAAGTTCCCCCTCTTTCTGCTCCAGTTCCCCTCCTCCCACTCCTCCTTGGCTGAAGGTTGGCAGCAGCTTCATCAGTCCTCTTTGCTATAAATGAACCCAAGTTATCCTGGGATGAGGTCACATTTTCCAAAAGACATGTTTCTAGTCTGTGGTGAAGGGGGAGGGTCTGTCTGAGAGTTAAGCCAGGAAGTGTATGTAGCCTGTTTAAGAGAGCAGAGTCTCGGCAGAGCATGGATTTGAGGACATTCTCTAGGCAGAGAAGGTGGGGAGGTCTGAGCAGCTGCCTCTGCTTTTCTAATCCAGTCGCATGGATTTATGGAAGTAGATTCTGGCCTGGCATGTTTAAGGCATCTCAGTGATCTGCATCTCAGAAAAAGTCTCTGTTATTTCTGTTCCTACATAGAAGCTTCATTAGAGTTGATGACTCTTAAAAGGGAAACATTAACATAGATTATCATCCACACCTTGAAATTATGTTCCCTATAAATATGGATTTTCAAGTGTGATGCTGTACTTTATTAAAAAAAAAATAGGTGTCCCAAAAATGTATACAAACTTTAAGAGCTAATAGCTCAATTTTGAAAATGAAATGTATTTTAATAAACACTAGTGTATGTATACATCTTTTTGGGTACACCCTATATTTTATTTTTGTTCATGGTTCCTGGCTTCCAGCTGCTAAAAACCCTCAGAATTTCCTATGAAAGAGTGATAAAGGTGTCTTTAAATGTTAATGATGTGACTCTTGGAAAGCCCTTGAGTAACCTAACAATGGGGGCTGATTGCCCTGGGAACCACCTTGTGATTAAAAAGTTAGAACTTTCAGTCCCAGTCCCCATTCTCAACCTCTGAGAAGGAAAAAGTGGCTGGATATTGAACTCGATTGTCAGTGTTCAGTTATTTAATCAATCCTGCTTATGTAATGGAGTCTCCACCAAACCCAAACATTTAAAAAAATATATATTTTATTGATTTTTTTTTACAGAGAGGAAGGGAGAGGAATAGGAAGTTAGAAACATTGATGAGAGAGAAACATCAATCTGCTGCCTCCTGCACTCCCCCACAGGGGATGTGCTTGCAGCCAAGGTACATGCCCTTGACCGGAATCAAACCTGGGACCTTTCAGTCCGCAGGCCAATGCTCTGTCCACTGAGCCAATCTGGTTTCGGCAAACCCAAACATCTTTTTGAAAGCTTTCAGGTGGGTTAACATGTGGAGATGCAGAGAGAGGCAGACCTGAAGAAGGCATGGAAGCTCTGTGCTCTTCCAAATACCTTGCCCTGTGCCTCTCTTCTATTGCGCTGCTCAGTACTCTAGTGAGTAAACAGTTTTTTTGAGCTGCTCTAGCAAATTAATCAAACTCAAGGAGAATATCTTCCAAACCTTTGATTTATAGATGATCAGTCAGAGAAGTGCAAGTAATAACCTGGGCCTCTGGCTTGCACTGGTAAGACTGAGTGAGCCTTATGGCTCTATCTACCATATTCAGGTAGATAGTGCCAGAACTGGTTTAAATTGTAAGTTGATGTCCAACAAATTGCCTGTTAATGTGAGGAAATCACCACCATCCCACTACACACACATCAGAATTTGTCTCAGAATCAGTTGCAGAGAGTCCTGATATCAACTATTCTGAATAAAAAGAGAATATATAAAAGTTTCTCAAAGTTCATTTGAAAAAATTACATATTTTACTAGATATTTATTGAATGCCTGTTATTGTTACTAATGCAATTAGCCAGTTATTGATATTAGTAATAGGAGAGGAGCAAAGAGAAGGCCAGACATTATAAGCGTGGTCATCAGGACAACTTCACCAAGAAGCTGCAATTTCACACTCCTCAGAGATCCACAGGTCCATTCCCTGCCAATCCCTGGGGAAAGGGGTTCAACAAAAGTGAAGATTGATGCATATACAGTAAAGCCAGCATGATGTAGAGAAAATATTTGCCTACTAGTCTAACATGGGAAAAAGATAATTGCTGAGAAGAGGCGGAACTACTGCACACGTGCAAAATAGTAGAAGGTTAAAATCTGTAGACAAAGGGATTCTCTCTCTGTTTCTCTGAATTTGCTCCTGCTTCCTTGCACTTATGATGTCACTTTCATAGCCATGTGGCTCTAGACACAGTGGACTGCTGCTGGGAACACAAGCTAAGCTAGTTGGATGCTGGACTGAACTATGCAAATATGGAGTAGAAACGGAAAAATGCCTTCAACCCTAGTCCTACTAAAGACAAAATGGGACTTTTTTCTTGGTAGCACAGAAGGAGTTTAATTCCACAGAAATAAGTTTTCATGATATCTCATCCTTCTTATTCTCAAGCCCACTTCTACCAGCAACCATTGGGGACACAGAGGATACTATATGGAGTCCCTGTGTTGAGTACTGGGGAATACAATTGTGAACCAAATGAAGGTGGTAGTTGCTCACATGAGAATTCCTATAATCTAGCTTTGGGAAACAGCCACTTAGCAATGTGTTTTAGTACACTGGTGGTGGGGCTGCCACCGACTGGTTGGCTTTAATAACAGACACTTGTTTTCTCACAGTTTTGGAGGCTAGAAATCCAAGATCAAGTTTCCTTCTGATTGAGTTTCTAGTGAGAACAGCTGCCTTCTTAAGGTCTTCATATGATCATTACTTAGTGCATACACACACACACACACACACACACACACACACACACACACGAGAGAATGAGAGAGAGAGAACTCTCTGATATCTCTTCTATAAAGCCACTAATCATATGGGTCAGGGACCCTTAGCATGTCATTTAACCTTTCTCAGAGACCCTGTCTCCAAACACAGCTTGGGCTTCAACATAAGAATTTTTTGGGAAGGACACAAACATTCAATCTACAAAACAAACACACAAATGACACCTAATTTCAAAGTGTAGTACATGCTAAAATGAAAAAAGATAGAGGCTCTTTGAAGAGCTCTATTTCATGGAATTGCTTATAAAAATTAGTTTTGTTATCCACCAAAAATACAAATCAGTAAAGCCAGGAGAATAAAATTGAGAATGATATTGAAATCTGTATTCCTTTTGTGAAAATCAAAATCTATTTTATTCATACTTGCTTCAATGCCCACATAGTAATCTTTGACTTCCTTTAAGAGAATATGATTGTTTTGTGAAATATAACTATGACCGTTGCCTGACTCTTGAAATGTAATTAGTAGATGCCTTTCATATCCAAGTATTAGGCCTTTTGGTATTTAGTGAAACCCGAGAAAGGGAAACATGACACTTTGTATCTGGCAGAAATTCCTATCCCAGAATTTGCTTACATTTTGTTTAGCGTTTAAAGGCCTTTGTTACATTAATCGAAAACCTTTTTGTTATTGTGATTGGTATTCAAGTAAAAGGAGTGTAATAAAAAACACATTGATGTGAATTCCAACTTTCAAACTTAGTTTTACAAAAATCAAATATAACGTCACTCTTTGGCAGAAGAAAAATCAACTTGAAAAATTTTTCATTTTTATCCAAACCAAAACAAACTTGGATAAATAAGGAGACTACTGATCATGAGGCCATATATTATGGGCTTCTGGTTATTATTCTTAACTCTAAAATACACTATTAAATCTTGTTTATCAGCACAGAGTTACCATGTGATGTCCTAGTTACACATGTGGGGAACATGCGGAAGTCCTCTGATTGACTGAGGCCTCTCCTTCACAGAGCAAGAAGGATGTATATCCTTCTCTGACTGCTTCAGAAGGCAAAGGGCTTACAGAGGCCTAAAGAATATGACAGATGACTTTCCCACTGTACTTTAAAAAATAAAAATAAAAAATATTTTATTGATTTCAGAGAGGAAGGTAGAGGGAGAGAGAGATAGAAACATCAATGATGAGAGAGGATAACTGATTGACTGCCTCCTGCACACTCCTTATTGGGGATCAAACCTGACTGGGAATTGAACCGTCATCTCCTGGTTCATAGGTCAATGCTCAACCACTGAACCACACCAACTGGGTCCCACTGTACTTCTTGTGATACCCTTCTTGGAGAGTTGTGTTTAGTTTTGGGATAACCATTTAAAAAGAATATTGAGCAGAGACCGGTTTGGCTCAGTGGATAGAGCGTCAGCCTGCGGACTGAAAGGTCCCAGGTTCGATTCTGGTCGGGGGCATGTACATTGCTGGCGGGCACATCTCCACTGTGGGGCGTGCAGGAGGCGGCTGATCGATGTCTATCTCTCATCGATGTTTCTGACTTTCTATCTCTCTCCCTTCCTCTCTGTAAAAAATCAATAAAAAATATATTTAAAAAAATAAAAATAAAAAGAATATTGAAAATGAAGAGCTACTCAAGATGAAGAATGAGATGGAAGGGGTATGTAACTGTATAATGTGAAAAAGGGGGAATATTCTCCTTTAGTCCCCACCCATAATCCTGGGAAGGAAGAAAGATTATGGGAATACTTGAACGTGTCTTCATATGCCTGACTAACTTGGATTAATAGGTGAATGTTTCAGGATCATAGTCATGCACAACGTGAGGAAGAGGCTTTGAAGCTGTTAGGAGTGTCCTTAGAGAAATGGGGGCTGAGTGAAAAAAGCCAGATAAAAAAGCATATGCTGTATAAATTCCTTTTATATAAAATTCTTTAAAAAATGCACAGTAACCTGTAGAAAGAAAACGAATCCATGGTTGCTTCAGCATGAACAAAGGAAAAGAGATGGATTTCAAAGGGGAATAAGGAAACTTCTAGCAGTGATGGGAGTATTCATGATCTTGATCATGGTATTATTTTGTGGGCAAATACATATGTCAAAACAACTCAGATTGTATTCTTTAATTTGTGAAGTGTATTGTATAACCTTAGTAAAGGCTATCTATATACATGTATATGCACACATGCATACATACACACACACATACATATATACACACATATACATACATACAGATGTGTGTGTGTGCATATATATGCCTTAAATACACTTACACACACATAGCCAAATATTCTTAGTCAAGTTAACGATGTCTTTGCCTCACTTTATATTTGTGTAAAATGGTGACATAATATTCCCTTAGAACAACATGTTGAGCACAGAGCAAGATATATAAAATGTTAGCTATAAATTTTACTCTGTGCTATTCATTTTAAACCTTATTGGTTTGTTTACTTTGCCTCTCTGTTTTTTCTTTATTCTTGAGAGTGTATGTTACCAGGAACAATATTACATTCCCTCCAGAACTTTGTCTTTTTTGGTTGCAAGATCTGACTATTGTGGCAGCATGAATAGAACACATGGTTGAAGAAGCTTTTCAAATGGCATCCCAGGCCTGATAGGGGAAAATCCAGTGCTCAGAAAATTTCCATCTTCCTCCACAACTGAAATGCCTCCCTCAGCGTTTCTCGCTTGAATGCCCTTTCTTAGCTATAAGAATTCACTGTGGGCAGAAACCTGGCAGATTAAATCTTGGGAAGGGAAAGTGATTTGAAAGTAATATTTGTCCTTAAAATGACAAACAACTATTACAGATTTTCATTATTATCTGTGTTTCAATTAAATTCTTGGGGATTTTCCAGATTAGCGACAATAA
>PVJN01058532.1:0-14082 GCA_004026805.1 Lasiurus borealis | reverse complement strand
GAGGAGGAGGAGGAGGAGGAGGAGGAGGACCAGCAGTGAAGAAGAAATGAAAATAGAAACCGGAATAGCCCGGTTGCTCAGTGGATAGAGCGTTGTCCTGCTGACTGATGGGTTCCCGGTGGGATTCTGGGCAAGGCACATGCCCTGGATTCAGTCATGCAGAAGGTGACTGACCAGTGGTTCTCTATCAATGACATCTCTCTCTCTGCCTCTCCCTCTCTCTCTCTCTCTCTCTCTCTCTCTCTCTCTCTCTCTCTCTCTCTTCCTCTTTCCCTCTGAAATCAATAAAAATACAGTGGTACTTCGAGATACGACTGCCCTAACATACGAGATTTTTGAGATACGAGCCGTCGAGCGAGAGATTTTTGCTTTGAAATACGAGCAACATTTGAGATAGGAGTAATCATGCAGATCGGCAGGCTGCACACAACCCACCAGTTTACCTTGACTAGAGCGTCTCAGTTTCCCACGCCTAAAGGTTACAGAATGAATTAAACTCGTATTTCAAGGTACTACTGTATTTAAAAAATAAAAATAAAAAATATGAAGAAAATAATGGCAATACATACATATGTGTCAACAATTGAATCTAAGAACCAAAATAATGAATAAAGTATCTAATGAACAAAATTAACATATGAATGAAGTAGAACCTGAGGCATGGAAACATGGAATAGACTGACCACTGAGGAAACTCAGAGGGAAGAGGGAGGGGAAGGAGGAAGGGGAACTTGATGAACCAAAGAACTCATATGCATGTGCATGACCTATGGACACAGATAGTGTGGTGAAGGCAGGCGTGGGGCACGAATGGGGTGGAAGGTTGATATGGGGGTAAAAAGGAGGACATCAGTAATGCTCTCAACAACAAATATTATTTTTTTAGAAAAAGGAGATCAAAATCTCTGAAAATTAAGCAAAAAGAAGGAAAAATAAAGATGAACAGACATTAGTGAAATCAACAGAGGGAAATGATAGAAAACAACAAAACATGGCTACAGTTCCATCTTTGAAAAGATCAATAAGACTAACTCAATGCTAACAAGACTGACAAAGAGACCAGTGACCAATATCAGATTTTAATGAGGACAGCATGGGTGGACCTGGAGAGTATCATGCTAAGTGAAGTAAGCAAGTCAGAGAAAGACAAGTATCACATGATCTCACTCACATGTGGAACCTGATGAACAAAATAAACTGATGAAGAGAATGGATCCAGAGACCTGGAAGCCTGGAGCAGACTGGGGAATCTCAGAGGGAAGTCATGGTAGGTGGGTGGGTGGGAATAGGGCAACCAACAAACTCCCGTTCATAGAGGCTTAATACATGGACACACACAATAGGAGATGAAGACCTGGGGCTAAAGGGTGTCAATGGGGGATAGAAGGGAACATGAGTAATACCTTCAACAATAAATGTGTGATTTAAAGAAAAAAGAATTGGGACTTGGACCCTTGGACTCCCTCTGAACATGGACCCTGTGTCACCATCTTCTCTCAGGTGGGGTCAGACCTCAGCTATGAAATACTCTGCCTCATGAATATGCAAAGAGAGGAGGCAGACCAGATTAAATATGGGTAAGTCTGTGCCCTGAGGGCATGACCCACAGCCCTCCCCTACAGAAGTGCTCCCAGCACAGCCTCACCATGGACTGCAGCTGGACAACCCTCCTCCTGGTGGCCATGGCGACAGGTAAGGTGCTCCTGTCCTGGTTAAGGAGGGTCCAGGGAGAGTCCAGGGGATTCCACTCACTCCTGTCTCCTCCCACAGGTGTCCACTCCCAGGTGCAGCTGGTGCAGCCTGGGGCTGAGCTGAGGAAGCCTGGGACCTCCGTGAAGGTCTCCTGCAAGGCTTCTGGATACACCTTCACCAGCTACTGGATGCACTGGGTGAGACAGGCCCCAGGACAGGGTCTTGAGTGGGTGGGGCAAGTTTACCCTGGTGATGGAAACACATACTACGCACAGAAGTTCCAAGGCAGAGTCTCCATGACGGCAGACAAGTCCAAAAGCACAGTCTACATGGAGCTCAGCAGCCTGAGAGCTGAGGACACGGCCGTGTATTACTGTGCGAGAGACACAGTGAGGGGAAGTCAGTGTGAGCCCAGACACTAACCTCCCTGAGGAGACAGCAGGGCAGGGCTGCAGGAAGCTCTCAGGACACCAGGGGGCGCTCAGGACCAGCACAGGCCCTCACCTGGAGCAGATGGAGAGTTAAAGAAAGACACCATTTCCTGCTCTGGCTTAAATTAGTTTTCTCCCAGGCTCAGCCACAGAGCTCCCAGGAAGCCCTGTCCTAGGTCTAGTTTTAGGGATTGTGTTTGTGAACAAAAAGGGGGCTCCGTCCTGAATCTGACAAAACTCAGTGACTGACTGAACCCTCCCAGGAGGTTCTGATCACACATTCCTACCTGGGCAGTCGTGGGGGTGGGCACGCCCCAGGCCTATGACTTCTTTACTGAAAGGCTCCTCTTTGCCTGAAGCACCCCGTCCATGGATCCTGTGCCTCTGGACTAACGCACCTCTGACATCAGCATGACCACAATCAGGAGAGCACCTCCTGTCCACTCTCCTGGCACCCAGTCCCATCTTGCTCTCTCCCACCTCATTGTCCCCCCCTCACTTTCCCTCCTGAACTCCAAATGCACAGATGCAGCTGCAAAGGGTTATTCTCCAGAGCATTGGAGGTCTTGCTCCCCAACAGTTGTCCACAGTTTGGCTCCAATAAAATCTTATAAACATTCCTTCATGTTTGGACATTTATTACTACAACGTGTTGTCTTTTCTTCGTTTACCACACACATTCACACACGTTTCTTCCCATGTGGAGAGGGAGGTGCACACGATTATAAACATCTGATGCCTCCATGTGATGGTGGTGATGACTCTAAAGAGTTCGCACCCTTTGGTGTGGGGATGACGCTCCAACCACTGCGCACACCAGCCAGACTCCATGTGTAAATGATGGAAACTCTCCCTTGTGAGAGGCTGGGAAGCAGGTTTTGCACACGCACAGCAGGGAAGTTGAGGGAAATGTTTGCTTTCCGGCAGCAGTTGTGTGCTTGTGAGACTGGCAGCAGGTTAGAGACGGAGGTGCCACCACACTGACCAGCCCAGCCTCTCCTGCCTCCTCACAGGCATATGTTAGAGTTTTGTGGAAGATCTGATTGTGGAAAATAAGAAGGAGAATCTTTCAGTCCCAAAAGTAAAGCATCATCCAATGCAAATTCTTATTCCCAAACCCCACAAAGGTATCATGGCCCACGGCGGGTGAAGGAGAGCGAGAGGAAGCCCCATCCCTGTGGCTCTGGGGCAGCATCCCTGGATCCTCATCAAAACCCTGAGAAAGGACTCTTAATCCTGGAAGCTGCTCCCAAAGGAATGGGGTCAGAGTGATGGGTCTCAGGAAAGGAGAGCGGATGGAGGGTCAGAAAATGACCCCTTGTGGCCAGCACCCTTGAGTCCTTTCCCATCTGGGTCGCCTTTAGGATGACAAGGTGAGGCATGCAGTCCAGGGTCACAGCTGCACGATATATGCAGACTCCATGCAAATGGGGCTCTCCTCCTCCTCATAAAAGGGGGGCCTTGCACAGCATATTGGGGAGACACCCAGCACCCAAGCGCCTGAGACAGGACACCAGCACCTCCACTATGGACTTGGTACCAACCTGCGTTCTCCTCCTGATCATTTCTCAAGGTCATTGTCAGGAGTGGGGAGCGCTGAGCCCTGTTCCTGTGCCTGTTGGTGCTTCCATGTGATTGTAAGTCCCCTGTGTCTCTGTGTTTGCAGGTGTCTGGTGTGAGGTGCAGCTGGTGGAGTCTGGGGGAGGCGTGGTGAAGCCTGGGGGGTCTCTGAGACTCTCCTGTGCAGCCTCTGGATTCACCTTCAGCGACGACTACATGAGCTGGGTCCGCCAGGCTCCAGGAAAGGGGCCTGAGTGGGTCTCAAGCATTAGTTCGAATGGTGGTAGCACATGCTATCCTGACTCTGTGAAGGGCCGCTTCACCATCTCCAGAGACAATGCCAAGAACTCGCTGTACCTGCAAATGAGCAGCCTGAGAGCCGAGGACACGGCCGTGTATTACTGTGCAAAGGGCCTAACACAGTGAGGGGAAGTCAGTGTGAGCCCAGACACTAACCTCCCTGAGGAGGCAGCAGGGCTGGGCTGCAGGGGGAGCCCAGGACACCAGGGGGCACTCAGGGCCCACAGCACAGAGAGCAGCCCCAGGAGCAGGGAGAGTGAAGGGCAAGGGAAGGGCCTTCCTGTTGGGCCCAGGGATTTCCTCTCAAGCTCTCAGGTGCCTCCAAGGAAGCTCTTTCTTCTCATGTTCTCACTGCAGACAACAGGGCGGAAGAGCTTTTTATCTCCGATAAAAATACATACAAAAGCCCTCAGAAATATACTAGGAAACTAAACTTCACACTGAAAGGGTCATTTACCACAATCAACTGGGATACCATGCTAGCTTGCAAGGATGGCTCAATGTATGTAAACCAGTAACTGTGATACATCTCATCCACAGAATGAAGGATAAAGTACACAGTCATATAAATAGATACAGAATAAACCCTTTAAAATTGACAATCGCTTCAGAGTTAAAATCCTTAGCAGACTAGTTGTAGAAGTGATGGACTTCAATATGCTAAAGGCCACATTTGAAAAGCCAACTAGAGACATCAGGCTTCACAGAGAAAATTTCAAAGCTTTTCTTCTTCCATCAGGACCAAGACACGGCTCTCCTGTGACTCCTTCTATTCATCAAAACCAGAAGTCCTTGTCAGAATAATGAGGCAGGAAAAGGAAATTTCAAATGTCCAAATCAGAGAGAAACGAGTTAAAATGTTTCTCCTTATCTGTAAGCAGATGACAGGATCTTGTCCATAGAAAACCCTAAACACTGTTTGAGAACCTAATAGAACTAGAATCCAGGAAAGATGTAAGATACAAAACCAACACACACATGGCTGGTGCCCCTGCACCCTCCCAACAGAGGGTCTTCATGGCTCCAGGAAACATGTGGGCTGTTTCCGAGGAAAGTGAGGGAAGGAAACATGAACTGGCTACACAACAAGGAGATGACAACCCATTGAAACAAGTACCCGGGATGTGTGTGTCCTCAGTCTTGGTTAACCCCTATCATGTTCCCAGGGAGCTCTCCCCCAATGTGGCACTGGGCCAGGTGTTGGTTCCAGTTGACTCCATCATGTGGGGACATTGGTCACAAGCGTCACATGCAGACATGAGCTCTCCAATCACAAGGTGTTCATCACCTAAACTTAATAATTCCTAAACCATTTCCGACATCTTCCCCTCAACACACCTGGTCATGACGGAAGTTCTTTTATGTCCCAAAGCATGGAACTGGATCTACAACAGAGTCTACAGCATTAACACCAAAAAGGAGGCCATGCAGCTGTTATAAGTCCAGCACCAAATGGCCCTGAAGGAATAGGACCCAGGAGCTCTGTCTGTGTCTCTACTTCATGCTTCTGGTTCCCAGAGACCCTCACAGATACTGCATTTCCCTCCAACATTTGGTCCACTGGCTCTAGAGTCACAATCGGGTCTTAGTGTGTCCTCTGATCCCTCTGTAGGGCAAATAGTGTCAGAGGGAACTTCCTGTCTGTGAACAAGAACCTCCTTGTCTTGTACTTCTTCCTCAGTTGCTGAGGATTGATTTCTCTAGGTTCTCATTACTGGTGACTGTCAAAGGCATTTCACACATCAAACCCTCTCGTTTTCTTTTAAAGACCAATTTCTCTCCTGGGTCTTGGCACATGTCTCCTGTAGCAGGTGGGTCCAGTGGGGAAGGTCACAGGCCAGATGCAGGGCTCACTCTTTCACATGTGGACACTTGAACGAGCTGCCAACCTACTTACAATTTTGTATTTAGTCATTGAAATGTTATCCCGACCACAATCCATGTATGTAAAACCACAACCATGCTGCATCTCATCCACAGAATGAAGGATAAAGTACACCGTTTTATACAGGACACTCTGACCTGCACAGAGGCAGGGTCCTCCCTGTAGATCTCCCACCCAGAACTCCCTATATAGCAGGAGGACATGCAAATAGGGCCCTCCTTCTGCATAAAAACCAGCCCCAACCCTGCAGCTTGGGGACAGGAGACCAGGCGTGGGATCACAAGTGTTCCCATTCTCTGATGAGGATTCAACAAAGACCGCTCACCATGGGGTCCGGGCTCAGCTGGGTGTTCCTTGTGGCCCTTTTAAGAGGTAATTTATGGAGAACAAAAGATACTGTACATGTGAGTGTACACAAGTAAGAGATACAGTGGACATGTGACTGCTTCCTAACCAGGACCTCTCTGTGTTTGCAGGTGTCCAGTGTGAGGTGCAGCTGGTGGAGTCTGGGGGAGGCGTGGTGCAGCCTGGGGGGTCTCTGAGACTCTCCTGTGCAGCCTCTGGATTCACCTTCAGTAGCTACTACATGAGCTGGGTCCGCCAGGCTCCAGGGAAGGGGCTGGAGTGGATTGCATACATTAGTGATGGTGGTGGTGGCACATACTACGCCGACTCTGTGAAGGGCCGCTTCACCATCTCCAGAGACAACGCCAAGAACTCGCTGTTCCTGCAAATGAGCAGCCTGAGAGCCGAGGACACGGCCGTGTATTACTGTGCGAGACACAGTGAGGGGAAGTCAGTGTGAGCCCAGACACTAACCTCCCTGAGGAGGCAGCAGGGCTGGGCTGCAGGGAGCTCTCAGGACACGAGGGGGCGCTCAGGGCCCACAGCACAGAGAGCAGCCCCAGAAGCAGGGGCAGAGGAGGGTGGAGAGAAGGGCCTTCCTGTTGGGCCCAGAGATTTCCTCTCAAGCTCTTAGCTGCCTCCAGGGAAGGCTCTTGCTCTTTCTCTGAGGCTCTAATTCCCCTTTCTCACTGCAGACCCAGAGGAGGAGGTAACATCGCTCATGGCAGATGACATGTGTTTGGTAATGGGCAGTCTCTTCACAACATGATACTCTACATAGAGAACCCACAACACTGGATCAAAAATCTACTGGAGTTAAGAAACAAACTCGGTAATGTAGCACGATATGAATTGAACAGGGAAAGTCCATGGTATTTTTATTCACCAATAATGAATTCTCAGGAAAGGGAAACCAGACGAACAATCCCATTTACCATTTCATCAAAACATGATGATACTTAAGAATCAACTTAGCCAAGCAGGTAAAAAGTCTGTACTTAGAAAAATACAGGATGTTGAATAAAGAGATAGAAAACTATACCGTGACGATGGATTGTTAGAATTAACATCAATACAATGTTCATATTACCCAAAGCACGCTACAGACTCATTTAATCCCTATTAAAATAGCAACAGCATATTTCACAGAACTACAACAAATACTTCAAAAATTCATATGAAACCAAAGAAGACTCTAATAAGACACAGCCATCTCTATAAAGAAGAAATCGGTGGAGGGATCACAATACTAGATATCGAATTATACTCCAAAGCCATTGTAATCAAAACAGCCTGGTACTGGCACAAGAACAGGCATATACATCCATGGAAGAGAACAGAAATCCCAATATCTACTCAAGCCATTGTGCTCAATCAATATTTGACAAAGGAAGCAAAAGGAGTACAATAGAGTCAAAACAGTCCTTCAATAAGTATTGAATGGTTAAACACTTAAATGTAAGTAGGGAAAACAGAACAACCATAGGGAGCAAAATCTGAGACAGCTCTCATAGCAATGTGTTTACAGATACAACTCCCAGGACAGAGGAAACTAAGGAGAAAATAAACAAGTGGGAAAACATCCGAATAAAACATCTCTGCCCAGCAAAGAAACCATCCACCAAATGAAAAGAGAGCCATACTATGGGAGAACATATTTGGCAAGGATACATGTGATAAAGGCTTAATATCAGAAATGTGTAAGAAACCCACACAACTTAATTAACCAAAGGAAATCAATCCAATTAAAAAAGGGAAAGAGGGGACTCCAGCAGAGGATGGCAGCGGGGAAGAAGGAGGTGAGGAGAGGCAGTGAGTGAAGGATGAAAGGAGAGTGAGTGGGTGTGTGTGGTGTGAGTGTGAGTGAGGGACAGCTGAATATAGCAGGAGCAGCAGGAACTGGCAGTCCAGGCTCTCTTGATTAAGGAGAGACTGCCACTGCGGCCAGCACTCCCAGGACTGGGAGACTCGGTCAAGGAACCCACGCCACCTTGAGGGGAAAACAGCCTTTCTTTGGGAACTCATCAGCACCACCATCCAGACAGGCCTGGGAGCTGCCTGCGACCCAACAGCCACTTCAGCCAGAGTCCTGCTGCCACAGCTGCAGACCCTCAGACCCTGGGACCTCCGCCTCCAAACAAAAACAACTCCAAGATCAACTGGACTCCTGCCACAGAGAGGAGCTGACAGGTCTGCTCCAACCATGAAGACAAGAGGAGAAATAGTCCAGAATGGAAGATGTGGAGGACGCCTTGCCATTGTAGCAGTCAGCAGCTGTGCGTTGCTACAGGATGCCCAGGACCAAACCAGAGAGGGTTGGACCAGCATTGCCACCATTTGTCCACCATCCAGATACCATTGCTGACCTGTACACATGAGGAACTGTTTGACATTTAAACTGGGACTCATAACTATGTGATATTAAAATTGGGACTGAAACATTTTTTGTTCTTATAAGTTTATTTCTCGCCTACAGAGGAAAGATGCTTTTAAAGAAAAGAATCGGAGGGTGCGAGAGTGGGGAACAGATAAAGAGGCAAAGAAGCAATGAACAGACTGTGATACTACAATAGAAGACAGAGGATGTTGGGGGGGAGGGGCTGTAAGAGATCAACTGAAGGACTTGTATGCATGTTTGTAAGCATAACCAATTGAAACAGAACACTGGGCAGCGGGGGAAGAGAGAGATGAGGGCATGTACTGGGGGTAGGGAAGGCCTGGAGGAGGTCAATAGGGGGGAGATATATGTATTACCATTGGTAGGTAATACATTAAACAATAAAAAATAAAAATAAAAATAAATGGGGAAGGACCTAAATATACAAGCCTCCAGAGGGAACATACAGATGACCAAGAGATATAGGAAAAATATGCAGAGTCACTGACCCTTAGAGAGTTGAAGATTAAAGAACAATGAGGTTTCAACTCACACCTATCAGAATGGCTACCATCAGCAAATCAACAAATGACAAATGCAGGTCAAGGTGTGGAGCAAAGAGAACCCCAGTGCACTGCTGGTGAGAATGCAGGCAGGTGCAGCCACTATGGAACACAGTACAGAGTTTCCTCAAAAAAATTAAAGATGAAACTGCCATTTGACCCAGTGATCTCACTTTTAGGAATATATGGTAAGAGACCCGAAACACTAATCAGAATCAATGTATGCATCCTAAGATCATAGCAGCACAGTTTGCAATAGATGAAATTGGAAACAGCACAAGAGCCCATGAGTAGCTGAGTGGATAAAAAGCTGTAGTACATTTGTGCCACGGAATCCTACGCAGCAGTGAAAGAGAAGAACCTCTGACCCTTTGGGACAGCATGGAGGGCCCTGGAGAGTATCATGCTGAGTGAAGTAAGCCAGTCAGAGAAAGACAAGTATCACATAATCTCACTCATATGTGGAACCTGATGAACAAAATAAACTGATGAAGAGAATGGATCCAGAGACCTGGAAGCCTGGAGCAGACTGGGGAATCTCAGAGGGAAGTAGTGGTAGGGTAGGTGGGTGGGAAGAGGGCAACCAACAAACCCGTATGCATAGAGGCTTAATCCAGGGACATAGACAATAGGATGGTGAAGACCTGGGGCTAGAGGGTGTCCATGGGGGGTAAATAGGGACAAGAGTAATCCCTTCAATAATAAATGTGTGATTTACAGAAAAAATTATTAGGACTTAGAACCTCGGACTCTCCCTGAATATGGTGCCTGTGTCACCATTTCTTTCAGGTGGGGTCAGACCTCATATATGAAATACTCTGCCTCATGAATATGCAAAAGAGAGGAGGCAGACAAGGTTAAATATGGGTCAATCTGTGCCCTGAGGGCATCCCCCACAGCCACACCCTCCCCTACAGAAGTGCTCCCAGCACAGCCTCACCATGGACTGCAGCTGGACAACCCTCCTCCTGGTGGCCATGGCAACAGGTAAGGGCTGCCGTCCTGGTTAAGGAAGGTCCAGGGAGAGTCCAGGGGGGTTCCACTCACTTCTGTCTCCACCTACAGGTGTCCACTCCCAGGTGCAGCTGGTGCAGTCTGGGGCTGAGCTGAGGAAGCCTGGGGCCTCCGTGAAGGTCTCCTGCAAGGCTTCTGGGTTCACCTTCGCTGACCATTGGATGAACTGGGAGCGACAGGCCCCAGGACAGGGGCTTGAGTGGGTGGGGAGGGTTCTCCCTGCAAATGGAGGCACACACTACGCCCAGAAGTTCCAAGGCAGAGTCTCCATAACGGCAGACAAGTCCGTGAGCACAGCCTACATGGAGCTCAGCAGCCTGAGAGCTGAGGACACAGCCGTATATTACTGTTCGAAACACAGTGAGGGGAAGTCATTGTGAGCCCAGACACTAACCTCCCTGAGGAGGCAGCAGGGCTGGGCTGCAGGGAGCTCTCAGGACACTAGGGGGCAATCAGGACCAGCACAGGCCCTCACCAAAGTATGTAGAGTTAAAGAAAGACACCATTTCCTGCTCAGAATTAAATTAGTTTTCTCCCAGGCTCAGCCACAGAGCTCCCAGGAAGCCCTGTCCCAGGTCTAGTTTCAGGGATTGTGTTTCTGAACAAAAAGGGGGCTCCGTCCTGAATCTGACAAAACTCAGTGACTGACTAGACCCTCTCAGGAGGCTCTGATCACACATTCCTACCTGGGCAGTCCTGGGGGTGGGCCCACACCAGGCCTATGACTTCTTTACTAAAAGGCTCCTCTTTGCCTGAAGCACCCCGTCCATGGATCCTGTGCCTCTGGGCTAACACACCTGTGACGTCAGCATGACCACCCTCAGGAGAGCACCTCCTGTTCACTCTCCTGGCACCCAGTCCCTGTCTTGCTCTCTCCCACCTCCATGTCACTCCTCACCTTCCCTCCTGAACTCCAAATGCACAGACGCAGCTGCAAAAGTTATTCTACGGAGCATTGGAGGTCTTGTTCCCCAACAGTTGTCAACAGTTTGGCTCCAATAAAATCTTATAAAACATTCCTTCATTATTGGACATTTCTTATACCAATGTCTTGTCTTTTCTTCGTTTACCACACACATTCACACACGTTTCTTCCCATGTGGAGAGGGAGATGCACACGATTATAAACACCTGCTGCCTCCACATTATGGTGATGACTCTAAAGAATTCGCACCCTTTGGGGTGGGGATGATGCTCCAAACACTGAGCCCACCAGCCAGGCTCCATGTGTACATGATGGAAACTCTCCCCTGTGAGAGGCTGGGAAACAGGTTTTGCACACGCACAGCAGGGAAGCTGAGGGTAATGTGTGCTTTCCGAAGGCAGCTGTGCTTTTGACAGTGGCAGCAGGTTAGAGACGGAGGTGTGGCCACAAGGTCCAGCCCAGCCTCTCCTGCCTCCTCACAGGCATATGTCAGAGTTTTGTGGACAATCTGGTTGTGGAAAACAACGAGGAGAATCTTTCAGTCTCAAAATAAAAACATCATCCAATGCAAATTCTTATTCCCAAACCCTAGAATCAAACACGGACCACGGCAGGTGAAGGGGAGCAAGAGGAAACCCCATCCACACACCTCAGGGGCAGCACCCTTGGGTCTTCACCAAAACCCTAGGAAGGAGGACTCTCAATCCTAGAAGCTGCTCCCATGGGAATGCGTTCAGGGTTACGGGTCTCGGGAAAGGAGGGAGGGATGGACTATCAGGACGTGACGCTCTGTGGGTATGCAGTCCAGGGTATGGCTGCACCTTATATGCAGACTCCATGCAAATGGGGCTCTCCTCCTGCTCATAAAAGAGGGCCCTTGCTCGGCATATTGGGGAGACACCCAGCACCAAAGCTCCTGAGACAGGACCCCAGAGGCTCCACCAGGGACTTGGTGCCAAGCTGCGTTCTCCTCCTGATCATTTCTCAAGGTCATTGTCAGGAGTGGGGAGCGCTGAGCTCTGTGCCTGTGCCTGTTTGTGCTTCCATGTGATTATAAGTCCCCTGTGTGTCTGTGTTTGCAGGTGTCCAGTGTGAGGTGCAGCTGATGAAGTCTGGGGGAGGCGTGGTGCAGCCTGGGGGGTCTCTGAGACTCTCCTGTGCAGCCTCTGGATTCACCTTCAGTGACTATCGCATGAACTGGGTCCGCCAGGCTCCAGGGAAGGGGCTGGAGTGGGTCGCATACACTAGTTATGGTAATGGTAAACCCATATACTACGCCGACTCTGTGAAGGGCCGCTTCACCATCTCCAGAGACAACGCCAAGAGCACATTGTACCTGCAAATGAACAGCCTGAGAGCCCAGGATTCGGCTGTGTATTACTGTGCGAGAGACACACTGAGGGAAAGTCAGTGTGAGCCCAGACACTAACCTCTCTGAGGAGGCAGCAGGGCTGGGCTGCAGAGGGCGCCTGGACACCAGGGCACTCTCAGGACCCACAACACAGAGAGCAGCCCCAGGAGCAGGAACAGACAAGGGGGGAGGGAAGGGCCTTCCTGTTGGGCCCAGGGATTTCCTCTCAAGCTCTCAGCTGCCTCCAGGGAAGGCTCTTCCTGTTTCTTTGAAGATCTAATTTCCCCCTTTCTCACTGCAGACCCGAGAGGAGGAGGTAACACTGCTCATGGCAGATGACATGTGGGTGGTGACAGGAAGTCTCCTCACAACATATGCTGTACATAGAAAACTCGAAACACTCAACCAAAATTCTACTGAATTTAAGAAACAAATTTGGTAATGTAGTACAATATGAATCCAACAGGGAAAACTGATGGAACTTTTATTCACCAATAATGAATTCTCTCAAAGGAAAACCAGACCAACAATCCCATTACCATTGCATCAAAAACATGATGATAATTTAGAATAAACTTAGCCAAGCAGGTAAAACATTTTTACTCAGAACAATACAGGCTGTTAAATGAAGAGATAGAGGAAGATTATAAACAAGTGGAAATCTATACCGTGGGAGATACCAAGATGGCGGCATAAGTGAACACCTTCATTGCTGCCTGGCAAAACAATTTCAAAACTACAACTAAAAGACTGAACGGACACCATACAGAATCACAGGAGAGGTGGCTGAGTGGAAATTCTACAACTAGAAGGAAAGAGAGGGGTTCACAAAGACTAGGAAGGGCTGCAAAAAGCTGAGGAGGAGGAAGACAGAACTGCCCAACCGTGCTAAACTCCACTTCCAATTATACTGAACCCCAGTTTAGGACAAGATTCTGGGGACCCAGAAGTATATAGGTTCCCGGTGAGCAAGGAATCTCAGGGGAGCTGTGAAAGGCAGAGTTCTGGAGGTGCTCTCATGAATGCCCGCAGAGAGGGGTGCAGGGATTACCAAGAGCCAGTGAGACCCAGGGGTTGAGTAGGGCAGGACTGACAAGAAGCCAAGGCTGTCTGCTCAGCCCTGAAACTTCGCCCCATCCAAGCCAAACACAGAGGCTTTTTCAATTTTGCAAGTCTTGTCTCACAGGACTGACTCCAGCTCAGAACTTCTCCCGGTGTAGACACAGCTGATCCTCACAACCAACTGGATTGGAGGTCAATTCCCCCAGTGATACCAACAACAATCAAGACTTAACTAACACAAGGCTGTACACACAGTCCACCAAGAGAGCCCATCTCAGGTAACTGGGGAGATAGAGCTACTGGGCCATATAGGACACCTAGCACACAAAGCTATGCTGCCAACTCAGGGGAGGAGCAAAAATGCAGAGACAGATTACAAACGAAAGAAATTGAGGAAAAGTAATGACTGGGTATAGAGTTCAAAACCACGGTTCTCAGGTTTTTCAAGAATTCCCAGAAAAGATGGATAAATTTAGCAAGACCCAAGAGGAGATGAAAAAGGACCTACTAGAAATTGAACATACACTGACTGAAATAAAAAATATTATACAGAGACCTAACAGCAAACTAGAGGAAC
>PVJN01058531.1:0-12125 GCA_004026805.1 Lasiurus borealis | reverse complement strand
ATGGGATCAAGTTGTTGTCACTTGAGTTATTCAGAGAGGCCGGGTGACCTCGCATGTTTGGATGAAGACACAGGGTGTGTGGAAAGCAGCTTGTGAACTGTACAAAACATTGGTGGTTGTGATTACTTGAGGAGGATTCAGGAGGAGATTCCTGTGGTGGCTACCGTTGAGCTGTCTGATCTCAGGGTCCCTTTCAACCAAGGAAGTCTGAAGAGTAACTTTTAAAGTTCTAGGATGCAACTTTTCTTTATTTGCTGCAGAGCAGACACATTGATGTCTGACATTCAAAGCCCTGGTGGTCTGAGATCTTCCAGATCCCCATCACCACTACCTGTCGCCCACCATGTAGTGAGGACATGCTAGGAACCCACTGGGTGTGGGTGGAAGAATCTGAGAATTGGAGCCCCAAAGACTTGGCTTTGAGACCTAACTCTGCCTTTTACTATGTGGCCATGGGTAAGTCACTTGGCCTCTCGGAGCTATTTTTTGTTTTCATCTATATGAGTAAGATTATGGAACTTGCCTTGGCAACTACATAGGATTGTTGTCAGGAATAAGGGAGGTGTGAATAGACAAAAATAAAAACAAGACATTTTGTAAGCAGTGAAATCCTGCATCACTTGGGAAATTGTTAACCAGTGAGTAGACGGGATGTCTGTGTTTTCATTCTTGAGGGAGCTGGGAGAAGCCTGGAGAGTGGGTCTCCTTAGCTGTAGGATGCTAATAAATAGGGAGCTACTCCAGGGAGGGCAAAAAGGTATGATCACACTCCATGTGTGGGCTCTGTGAAGCCAAGCCTCCCTACCTTGGAGGAGATTTGAATGTTTGAAGTGCAGCCAACCTAGGCTGCAACCCAGAGGGCCCAGAGGAAGCATCTAATCCACCCTCAGCTCCCATTGTATAGTTGGGTAAATGGAGGCCTCAGGTCGCACAGCCAGGCTTCCAAACCTGGTTTGTCCAACTCTGGGTCCTATTCTTTCTGCAGGATGACTGGAACAGTGAGCTTTTGGTTGCTAACTGGGACATGGGTTGGTGAGAAGAATCTTGTTGTATGCCAGGCTCTAGGCTAAGACTGGTGAGGCTTTGTCCCACAAATGCTATAAACCATTGATCCCCTCTAATGTGCCACGCTCTGGGTTAAGTAAGCCCTTTGCTCCTCAGAGCAATCTTGTGTTGAGGGTTCTGATATTAGACCCATTGAACAAATGAGGAAACCAGGAGGCTATGTAACGTGGTGAAGGTTGCATAGCTGATATCCTTGGGAGCCTCACTAGATGACCCTACGTTGTTGCCTTTCCCCTGTCGCTCTTCCATTCTCTCCCATGCAGGAGGCAGCCTGAGTTTCACAGAGCCGGGTTCTTGCTTGGCTTTGTCAGTTGCAAACTGTGTGACACTGGGTGAGATATTTAGCCTTTCTGAGACTTTCTTCTGTAAAATAGACCTAAGCATGCCTGCCCCAAGGTTCTGGGGCCCTTTTCAGTGTGATGATGTAGATCTAGTGCACAGAAAATGTCAGTGCCTGCTCCAGTCCTCACCTTCCCCTTACCTGCTTCTCCAGGCCTTCCTTCCTTCTTTCCTTCCTTCCTTCCTTCCTTCCTTCCTTCCTTCCTTCCTTCCTTCCTTCCTTCCTTCCTTCCTTCCTTCCTTCCTTCACATGTTTTCTGAGTACCAGGCCAGCAAGTTGTGAAGCTCCTGGGAGATGAAGGGGGAGGGCTACAGTTTATCTGTCACTGGATGGGGGAGAGGGGTGGTAATCATGGTCAGTAAAACTACTGGCTGGTCCCTGCCCTGAGTCCCGGCCCTCCCTGTGGCAGCTCAGAAATGACCTAGAAGAAGCTGCTCTGAGACCTAGGTCTTTAAGAATCTTCTGCAGTTTGTCAGTCATGGCGGGGGAGGGTGTGTGTGTAGCTCCAGCAAGATGGAAAAGGCGATGGAAAATGTGAGGCGGGTTGCTGCTGCGGCCTGGGGGGACCACGTCTCCCAGGGCTCCCAGCATTCCTCACAGAGGGGCGGGGCCTGTGTCCCTGGGCACACTCTCTCTTGCATACACAAACACACGTATTCACAGCTTGTGCCCAGAGGTTCACACATCTCACATACCCATCCAGTGACACGCTTATGTTGCATGCTTCCAGAAGCATAGCTCCAGACATGTTAGGAGGTATGCTCAGAGAACCACTCAAACCCAGGCAGATATACAACCTCCTGTCTCATCACACCCAGACATCACCAAACATACACAATGGAGACGCACCATTTAGGAAAACCTGGCTCAGAAACATACCCTCTCACAAAACTTACACCCCCAGACATGCTTGGCTGTGTCCCAGAGATGAATGAACAATCTGGGGACACCCTCAGACAAATCGGAAGTACATATGTATGCAGGCGCACACACACAAACCCACGCAGACTCATTACACACAGGTGCTAGCATCCACAGAAATCCACGGGTCTGCCCGTTCCAGGCCAGCAGAGACACGAGCACACAGCTCAGTCACCTCCACTGCCTCTTCCACAAAGAGAGCAGCCGCCGCCCTTGCACAATGCCCCAGAGACACACACAGACACGTGGCCACGTACACACAAGGGACATGAGCACAGAGCACTCAGATGTCAGGCTTGTAGCATTTGCTAACGGGAGCCAGAGTCCCACAACCCAGGTGCCCAGGCGCGCACATAGACACACACACACACACACACACACACACACACACACGCACACACACATTGGCTGTGACATTTCATCCATACAGAAACACAGGAAATCCTGGTCCATGTCTCCTTGGGGCTAATGTGTACAAACCACTGTTTTCAGCTCCCTACAAGGCTTCCTTCTACAAGGCTTCTGGGAACAGTGAGGAATATGATGAAGGCTTGATTTTGTCACCTCTTGTGTCTGGAGGCCCTAGGAAACAGGCTGGGGCTGAGTGGTAGGTGGATGGAGGCTGACAGGTCACCAAGTCGGGAGAATCTACACTACATGCCCTCAGGTCCTGCTGCCCAGCCCTTGGGCCTGGGCCAGTGGGCTGAGTGAAATGGAGCAGTCTTTAGGCCTGCCCACAGGAGAAACATTGCCCAGGGGCAACTCCCTTCTAATCTCAGGATTTCCTGCTTGCCCTGGTCTCCCTTCTTCCCCTCTCTCTTTGCTGGGGGCTATGGAGAGCCATGTTCCTCCATCCCTAAAACATGCCTGGTTCTGCCTGGGAACCAATGAAGGAGGCCAAGATAGAGGCGATGTGGCACTCAGAGGAACGGCCTGGAAGACTTCCTGGAAGAGGAGGCATTGCAGCAGAAGAGTTAGCCTTGAGTGGCTGTTTCTGTGTCCAGCTGCTGTAACAGTGCCTGACACATCGCAGGGACTCATGTGTTTACTAAATATTTGTTGCAGGATCGAGTAAAAGGCAGTGATCAGAGTCGGGAGGTGAGCTGTAGGCAGGCTGCAGGCTTAAAGCAGAAAAGCTTTGAGGGAAGGGTGGGTGGGGGGCAGTGGTGAGAGCGAGGTTGAAAAGTGGAGTTGGGCCTGTTGGGAAGGACACTGGATGCCGAGCTGAGCTGAGGTACTGTGAACACCTTGCTGAAAGGGGGCCATATTGGCTGCCCCCTTTCCATGTGTCTGTCTGTAGTACTGAGCACAGGCTCAGGGGCTCAGGGTGGGAGGGAAAGAAGGCTGTTTGGTCTCATGGACAAATTCCACCTTTGGGTCCGATCGGGGGCCAAATCTTGCTTTGACACTTACTCCCTTTGCATGATCTGATGCGTAGGTCCCCTTATTAAGCTTCTGTCTTCCTGTGTGTAAAATGTGAATTTAATCTTTTTTTTTTTCAAGGCACTTAGGAGAATTAGTGTTCAGGTATATGGTACTTCCAGTACCTCCCTGGGCACCGAGGAGGGGAGGGAGCCCTCTGGGGCAGGGGTAGTTCCCAGGATTCCAGGCAGGGGCTGGACCAGCAGCCAAGGTTATTACTAAAGTCATTCCCTCTTGCCCCAAAGGAATGACCTTATCTGTGGTCACATTTTCTGCTCTCTGGTGCCAGAGGAACTTGGAGCTGGGATGGGGGAAGAGCCAGAGACATGGGAGTGTTCTGACCCTGGCCTTCACCGGAGACCCACACAGGTCTGCATTCTTAGCGCATGGTGCTGGCCTTTCTGAGAAGTGGCGGTGAGTCAGAGGAGGTGGAAGCAGCAGGCCAGCGCTTCCCTATTGTCCACGGTGGTTAAGAGCACTGTGGTTTAGAGCCAGGCTGATCTGGGCTTGAATCCTGGCTCCGTCTTTTCCTCTACGAGCTTCCCCTTTATGAGCCTCAGTCTCCTCTGCAAACGTGGAGATGCTGATAGCACTTACCCTACAGTGTTGCTGTAGAGATTCAATGAAAACACGTGTATATAAGGATTTGCTGGAGCAGCTTATGATAGGGACTCAACAGCTATCTGCCCTCATCACTCATTAGCAGGCTTGGTTCCGATTGCCTGTGGCCCCTGGATCCTTGCTGGCAATGTGTGTCTGGCTCTGGGTTGTGGGTCTGTGGAGGGAGCAGAGGCCTGGGAGGTATGTGCAGAGCTGAATTGCATTATGTACTTCCCCTAATCCATCTCCCTATGTCCCCCTTTTCCCTCCCATCCCAGTCTCCTCGAAATAGCCGAGGCCAGTGCCACAATGGAAGACTTGTAACTCCGAATACTCCTTGGCTAATAGAGGGTTGCCTTGTGGGGGCGGGGGTGGGGGAAGGTGGGCTTGTTCTAAAACGGAGGTGAGTAATCTCCCATTGCTTGGGCCACAAACAGAAGCTCGATGCCAGCGGAAAACCAGTTTGGGGTCCCATAGTCAGGCTGGACCACCTTTCCCCTGGTTTTGCCCAGATTCGCTTGGGATCTCCTGGGCCAACTGCATCAAGCCTCTCCCCTCTGCTCCTCCTTGGCCCTGCCCAAGTGCCTGAGCAGCCTGTGTGGTCCTGCCTCCCTCAGCCTCACCCTGCTCCACCCAAGCTCCCAGTGCTCCATGCACCCAGCTCTCTGTTCCTGTGTGGTTCCTGGCACTTGCTAGGTCCCTCACCCTTTGGTTTCCTCCTCCACCGTTATGCAGTCAGCTCCAGGCCATGCTCCTCTGTTAGACACCTAGCAGCTTCCTGTGGGTTCCTTTGGGGCATTTATCTCAACTGTAATTGGGTTATTAATTGGGTAATTACAGGTTTCATGTCAGTCTCTCCCCTTCCTGTTCTGCACGAGGGCAGGGACCTTACCAGAGTGGGACTTAGCCCCTTCCTTTTACATAGGTATCAGCTGAGTTCCAGAAAGGTCAAGGGGATTGCCAGAGCTCATGCAGCCTGCAAGAGACCAGAGGCAGCAGGACTGGGGTCTCGGTGCTCTTTCCAGGGTGCCAAGCAGAGGGAATGGCAGGAGCAAAGGCTCAGTGGTGTGAAGTGCTAGGTTGTGCAGGCTTCTTGGTCTGTGCAGCCTAGGTCACTGCCTTGACCCTCTGTGTCTTTCCCTCCCCAAAGACCTCTGAGCCCTGCTCTCTCCCTGCTCAGAGATTTGGATGCAGCCCAGAGGCCGTTTAGGGGATGTTTTAAAAACATCCAGATCCAAATGCTGCCTTCCTTCCTGTCCACACAGAAAGGACAGGAGGAACATGGGCAGGCATCTCGGCTGTGAGCATTCCCCCCAACCCCAGGCAGCAGGGACTGCAGATGTCTCCCTGCTGGTAAAGTCTTTCTGGTAAAGTCTGGAATGGGCATTGACAAACCAACTGTGACTTTGGTGGGCACCAGTCTCTGGGTCTCTCCTCTACCCCAGCACACGTATAAACGTACCAAAACCCACCCACACACTCAGGCACACTTGCTTAAACAGCTCCCTACCAGAGGGAGTGTCTGCAGTATCAATCACAGAGCTGTGCCAGATCTGGGGGCTCTCTCCTGATTGGCTATAGAGACTTTATCTTCCTGAGCCTCCATTTGTTAATCTGTAAAATGGGCATAAAATAATAGCACCCTCTCAAAAGGACTGTCGTTGAGCACAAGATAATGTCTGGCACGTGGTAAGACCTTGCAAAAGTATCAACTATAATTATTGCCACTATTGTTCTGTCATAGAGACTATGTAGTCTAGTTTATCCAGACTCAAACTGGACTTACTGTGTGACCTTGGGCAACATAGTTGACCTTTGTGACCTCGGTTCTCCATCAGTCTGTTGGAGCAGGCTGGGCTGTGAGATAACGTGTGCTGCCTTTCATGCGGCTGCAGAGGGAGGAGCACGCCGGGAGCAACTTGTTCGTTACTTACTGGTGTTGGAGATGCAAGTCTAGGACCCTTATCTTCCCTTGTGACCCTCTGGGTCACTGGAACCAGGCAGCCTCTGTGCCAGCTGGAGCAGGGGCATTGTGTGGCACAGCAGTGCCTGGCTGGCTTCCTGGCCCCCCTTCAGGACCTTTGACTCTGACTCCCCCATAACTAGAGCCCAGCTTCTACCCAAGGAAGCTAAGCTGAATTGAGCTCTGGGCTAGGAGAAAGGAGCCCAGAGTTCCTTCCTGCTCAACTCTGGACCCTCTGGGATTACCCCAGTCCCTCTCTAGGCCTCCTGTCTCTGTCTGTGAAAGGATGGAGTTTTGGGGTCCCCCTGGCCCAACTGCTTTGACCAGAGTCTTTGCTTTTGAGCTGGGAGGAAGTGGAGCTTGCAGAGCCTTCTGCCTCCCTTGGGGTCCAAGTGTGATGATCTCATCTGGAGCCTTGACAGGGCCTGGGGGATGGGCAGAAGGGACAGCAGATGGATGCCCTGCCTCTCAGGGGGCTGGCATGCTGCCCCTGTGGCCCCTGCTGGCCCACCCTGTAGGTCAGCCCTTCTGGGCTGGGCTGAGTGGCCCATGCCAGAGCCAGGGTGGCAGATGGGCAGGCAGTCTGGGCTTTGGCCCGAGGGAGGGACTGTGGTGGCCAGGGCAGTGTGGGAGAAGGCGGGCCAGGCAGAGGCTCCTGTTCCTCCATGGAGTGGTTGGCTGTCCCACAGAGCAAAGGTTCTGGATCCCTCAGTTCTTCTCTGTCATTTTATCTGGATCTGTTTGCCCATTGGTCAGTCAGACCCCTAGAACCTAGGGAGGATACATTGGGTAAGGTTTGGAATCTGGCAAGGATGCAGCCTGGGAGTTGGTGGGTGGGCTGGGATTTGAAGCCATCCCTGGGGTCTGAAGCCTCCGTGGACATTAACTTGACAGAATCAGAGAATTTAATTAGACACAGTGGCGCTGAACAGAAGTGGTGTTCTAGAGGGAAGTGAACCGAGATGGTAATCTTCCCCTCCTAGGTCCCATTATTCATTCAGAAGCTATTTCTTGAGCTGTTCCTGTGTGTGCCAGGCCCTGTGCTAGTCTCTGCCCTCCTGAGACTCACACCCTATAAGCAAACAGACCAATAAGTAAAATAATTAGTATCACAAATAAGCCTGCGATACAGATCATGAAAGAAACACAGTTTTGACATGGACGCAATAGGCCTAGAGAGGTCTGGAAGGCTTCTCTGAAGCGGTGGTGTGGAAGGGGAGCAGGTAGTACTGAGGTGCAGGGCAGGAATCGGGCAGAGGGAATGGCAGGAGCAACGGCTCAGAGGTGGGACAGGCCAGGTGTCTTCTGAAGAAGCCCCAAGGTGGCTGGAATGTAACCAACAAGAGGAGTAGGGGGAGATAAAGATCGGGAGGTGGGCAGAGGCTTTTAGTCTGGGTAATTTGCATATTGCATAATGAGTTTTGACAAATGCATACAGTTCTATAACTACCACCACAATCAAGATATAAAACAGTTCCGCTGAAACCGGTTTGGCTCAGTGGATAAAGCGTCAGCCTGTATACTGAGGGGTCGCAGGTTCAATTCCCGTCAAAGACATGTACTTTGGTTGCGGGCACATCCCCGGTAGGGGGCGTGCAGGAGGCAGCTGATTGATGACTCTCTCATCGATGTTTCTGGCTCTCTGTCCCTCACCCTTCCTCTCTCGGGAAAATCAATAAAATATATTAAAAAAATAAAAATAGATATAAAACAATTTCTTTGCCCCTTAAAATTTCCCTGTACCCCTTTGTAATTGTTTCCCTCCCTCTTCCCCCAGCCTCTGACAACCACTGGTCTGTTTTCTGTCCCTATGGTTTTGCCTTTTCTAGAATGTCATATAAATGGAATCATACAGTATGCAACCTACTGAACCTCATCACTTGGCATAATGAATTTGAGATTTACCCATGTTGTTGCAATATCAACAATTCATTCTTTTTTATTACTAAGTAGTATTCCATTATGCAGATGTACCACAGTTAATCCATTCATCAGACGAGGGACATTTGGGCTGTTTCCATATTTGGGTGATTTATTGGAGGTTTTTTCAACAGGAGAGTAATGCGGTTAAAAAAAAAAAATCCTTCCACTGTGTGGAGAACAAATTAGTGGGGTGCAGACAGGCCATCATGAAGATTAAATCCATTGATTTGGTGATGAATCTGGCCTCCTACTGATATTCACCAATTGTTCATACAGAAGAGCTGTGCCCTGGGGAAGCTGGGAGGTTCCTTGTTGGAAGTAGCATTTGAGGTGGAGGGGTGAAGAGGTGGGAGACTGGTAGAGAATGGACGGAGGCCTAGGCAGTGCAGTGTCCCCTGGGAGCTGCGTAGGCTGAAATGTCGGTTCCCGGAGCCTTGAATACCAGGGTTTTTAGAATGTGATCTGCAGGGCCCTTATCAGAGTTCCCTGGGAGAGCTAGGGGAACAGGCACCTCCCATGGCCCACCCTTAGCTGTTTAGGGGCTGATTCCAGGATAGGGGGTAGCTGGGGGACTTCTGCTCTGGAGTAGTCCCTCCTTGGTGGATGGTAAGAGATGACTTCCTTCTGCCTTTCGGAACCTCCGGTCCCCTCAGAATCAGCTGGGAGTTATTGCTCTGGTTCAAACCACCCATTGGCACTTGCTGTCTTTCTGTAGAGAGACCCCCTGTTTTGTCACTTTCATCTCCACTCCCACAGGTCAGGAAGCTCACCATCCACTCGTACAGACCAAATTCCATCAGGCCTGTGCATCTGGGGTCACTTGCAAGCGTTCCAGTGGGCCTCAAATCTAAATGTCTCCCTTCTGCCCTCGTTGTACAAAGATTAATCATCTTACATGGACCCAGGTTTCCCCTAGAAAGCATTCTTTCCTGGCACATTGAAAAGATGGCTGGAAAGCGGAGCTCTGCCTCTCCAGCTTTATGCCTGATGGTGGAGAGCCAGGTTGGGGTAGGGACCCAGACCCCGCCGAGAGGTGGCTCTGGAGAGGACAGAGGCCACATTTTATTTCATGCCTTAAGCTCTCTGCTGAGAATAATTCTCAGAATAATGTTTTAAAATACTTAAACTATAAAGGAACCAAATACAGTTATCAAAGTATATTTTTAAATTATGCTATAGTAATATGTGTGTTTATTCACTTATAAGATCGGGTGACAAGTCACCTTACTACTGTAATTTTAGCACACTGATGGGTGTAAACAATATTTTGACATCTTTGTAACAACTACTTTGTGATAATATCTGTGGTTTCTTTTGGGGGCAAAGTCACAGGTACTGCTAATATTACTGTGGCTTGTCCAGAATAGGATATGGTCATTTTTAGCTAGAGGTTAGTGAAAATAAAGATGTGAAATTTTTTTCCCCCCTTCCCATCCAAGTTCATGGACTTCCTGAATTCTGGTGAAAACAAAAGAGCCTGCAGTTCATGGTCTGAGTCCTGCTTGGAGGTCCCTCTGCGTGACCTTGGGCATGGCCCACTTTCCCTTTGTTTCTCCCCATTCTTGGTCTCTAGAACAGGGATGGTGATTCCTGTCCTGCCTGTCCATGGGGTTTCTGTGAGGACCCATGAGATGATTCAGATGGAATATCTCTATAAACTGTAAAGCCCTGTGCAAGCTCTCGCTATTATTAGCAGTAGTGTGAGCTCATGTTTGGCTCTGCAGCCCAGCATGTATCAAGAGACTCTTCCTGGCTAATTCCCCCAGGATACCTGGGAACCAATCCATTGCAGGGAGCAGGTCTGCCTCTGAGAGGCTGCTTCCTGCAGGCTGACTTCATAGATCACCGGGGTCAGGGGGGGAAGATTTGGGAGGATGGACAGAGATGCACTTTGTGGACAGGGAGTGGGTGGGTGAGCAGGAGATTCCCTGAGTAGACAGACCCTGCCCCCCACCCTCCTTGGGTGTCACGGGAGTCTGAGCCTAGTCCTGAAGCTGCTCAGGCTCTCCCTGGCTCTGTAGCTGGCTTGGAGCTGGGATCAGGAGGACCTACCACCCTGGGCTGTGTAGAGAGACTGGGCAGGCCAAAAGCCGTACTCATACTTTCATTCATTCATTCACTCGGAGACAGTGATGCGTGAGTGTGCTATACTACATGCTGAGTAATGCTGGGGACCAGACCCAAGTCAGACCTGGCACTTGCCCTTCCCCCATATCTTGACTTGAAAACAGGCAAATGCAACTTAAAGCTGTTAGCACAAGAGACAAATAGAGTTCAGAGTGTAGGAGTTGAATCATATTAGGGGAGGGAATGTTCTGGAAGGATGACATTTTTAGGAGTTAGCCTGGCAAAGGCTATTCTAGCAGAGGGAACACCTGAGCAAACCTGGGTGAAGGACACAGTTAAGATGTACCAGCCGAAGGTCACAGGGCCTGTTTGGATTCGAGCTCCATCACTCCCTTCCTTGAGCAGCTCTGGGAAACTTCTGAGCCTCAGTTTCAGTTTCCGCATCTGCAAAATAGGAACATTTTCAGTACCTACTTCACAGAGTTGGTAAGAGGATTGTGCACATCCTGTGCTTGGGCTGGGGCCTCATAGTGAGCTTCCTGATAGGTAGTAGCTGTTCTTATTTTTCAATTGCAGTTGACATTTAATATTATTTTATATTCGTTTCAGGTGTACAACATAGTGGCTAGACAATTATATAACCTATGAAGTGATCCTTCCAATATCTCAAGTATCCACCTGGCACCTACATGGTTATTACAGTAGGTGCCCAGTGCACGAATTCGTGCACCTTGAAAGGAACTGTGGGCCTCAAGACTGTGGTGGACACAGGGACGGGTCTCATCCCATCCTCCGCACCCCTGCCTGGCCCCTCCCACCATGGTCCCTGGTCCCCTGTCTGCTGGCAGCCCCACTTCTGCCGCCACCGCTCCCACGTGCTGATGGTACAGGCCCTGCTCGCACCCACTGATGGCACGGAGCAATTGGGGCCGGTGCCGCAGTGGGTGTGAGGGGGGCTGGCGCTGTCAGTGGATGAGAGCAGCAGCTGCTGCCCCGATCACCCCTCAGGAGCAGGGCGAGGTGGAGGAGCCCTTAGGGGCAATCAAGGCTGGCAGACAGCACTGGCATCCGCTGATGGCGCCGAGTGATTGGGACCGGCGCTGGGCGCAGGCAGCTGGTGTGAGTTGCAGGTCCAGTACCAGCTGTGAGTGCAAGTGGGGCCGGCGCTGGCAGCAGGTGCAAAGAATTTTCAATAACCACCAGAGGCCCACCTGGATGACAGTGGCCGGTGCCCCGCCTTGGTAAGGCACCCCCACTCACCTGCTCCACCATCCTGCTGCAGCTGACACATACCCCCTGGTGGTCAGTGCACATCATAGCGACTGGTTGTTCGGTTGTTCTGCCATTTGGTCTATTTGCATATTAGGATTTTATATATATATATATATATATATATATATATATATATATATATATATATATAAATAAATAATTCATCCCAGTGACTATTTTGTAACTACCAATTTGTACTTCTTAATCTCTTCACCTTTTTCACCCAGCCCCCTACTCCACTCTGCTCTGGCAACTACCTGTGTGTTCTCTGCATTTGGGTCTGTTTCTGTTTTACTTGTTCACTTATTTTGTTATTTAGAGTCCACCTATAAGTGACATCACAGGATACCTGTCTTTTTTCTTTCACTCAGCATAATAGCTGGTAGCTATTTAATTGTGGCATATCTGGACAGGGGTGGGCTGGTGGGGCAGAAGATGCAAAGTCAGGGGCAAACCAGGAGTTGTGGGGGAGACCAGGGACAGTGTGGGTTCCAGGGGAAAGGGCATGGACTTAATGCAGAAGCCAGTGGGAACTAGTGGAAGATATAGAAA